>SSNS01000086.1:1131234-1419307 GCA_006937985.1 Aphyosemion australe
CCACAAGAAAAAAATTTTTTTTTTCATTTTGCCTTTCTGGGCTTAGTAAAAAATAAAAAATAAAAAAGACTTAGAAAAATTCCACAAGAAAAAAAAAAATTTTTCCGTTGCCTTTCAGGGCTTCCGTACTCACAGGATTCAGCAGATCACACAGAAACACATCTGCTTCACTTTGCTGCTGCATGCTGCTCAATCCTCCGCACAAACCTCCGTGAAACTGCTGATGCTCTCTCCCGCTCAGCAGAAGTGACATCATGATCAATATCTAAATGTTCTGAACTCAGCCAAGAATACACTACGTAAAGAGCATCTTCACTCCTTTATAATCCCTAAAATACACCTGAGTGTAAGTTTATATGATTACAGCCTGAACCGACTTTCTGCTTTCTAACTTTCACGCAGCTAAAGACCCTTTTGCAGGCTGTTACATCATTCTGAACATTTCCAAAGTCTCCATTATGGCCCGTGGGGGTGAACGGCCCTTCAGGCTAAAACATTTCGTATTCATCCCAGACGTGGGCTGTAAAGTTAGAGAGAAACAATCTTTTTTTCATACATCAGAGATTCAGCCTCTGCAAAAAACATCACGAGGTCATTTTTTTCAAGTTCCTCCTCTGCTACTGGAGCTGAAACGTCTTGTTGATGCAGCCTCAAAGGAGTCGACACTCCAGTGAGAATAATTCACAGATTTTGAGCCATGAGTGTAAACTCTCACTCAGTGTGTGTGTGTGTGTGTGTGTGTGTGTGTGTGCTGAACCGTTTCATCCTCCTGCAGCTGCAGGCTGACCTGTCCAACAACAGGCTCCTCAGCTGTCAGAAGGACTTTAAGGCCAGTTTGTTGTTCCGTGACCCGGTGATCCTGCACCGTTCAGAAGCCCCAACAGCACGTCCGCTCCACTTACCCTGTTAGAGTGTTTGTTGTTCATCCTGTTGTCAAGGTTGGCAAACTTTGAAGTCCCTTCCTGGAAGACAAAAACCAGGGAAAGCTTGAAATCTAAAAACCTTCTAACTTCTTCAGCTATTAGGATCAGAAAGAGGAATACTCGGAGGCAGGGGCACCATGAAGGAGGGAGAAGTTAAGATGATTCTAAGGGTCCATGACTGACAGGAGGCCCAATTATTTTCTTTAATTTCAATTTTAATTAATTTTTTAAAAATCACGATTAATACTTTATTCATAATTAAGACATTTTTCCATAGAGCCCAATTTCCCTGGCGGCGCCCCTGCTCTGAGAGACATTTCAAGGACACCTTTACTTCACTTTCTTCAAACTAATGATGACTCGATTCTGGTGCTGAGGGCCGATACTGAATTTTGATACTGGAACATCTGGGCTACGATACTGAATTCAGTTGATTCCAATTCAGGGCCGTTTCCACTATTAGAACTTCTGGGTAAATTTACAGAGCCTTTGTGAGATGTGTGTGTCTGTATTTCACTATTTAACAAGGAATTGCTATCGGCAGACGTAGCCAAACAAGTGGCATTTGTAAAATTGGGAGAGTTGCTGGTGAAGTGGAATGGCAGGAAAAGAAAATCAGCATCAAAAAGCTGATTTAAAATCACAGTTTCTAAACTCACAACACCAAAAACTGAGACGGAAATCCTCCCACGACGACGTAATTCACGACATTTTGTGGTTTCTTCTGATCATTGGACGCCGCTTTTAACATCACATAGCTGCTCTTCCAGTCCCCTGAATGGATTAAATCATGGCGTACTTGACATGAATAAAACTTTTAATATTAATGTCCATGGACGACTTGTGGCGCTGATCAGTGATGTTGGGTGCCCACAGGCCTTTTAACCAAATAGCACAAGTCTAAAATAAAACTAAAAATATTCTGCTGCCATATTGTTTAATCAAAAATGCATTAATATAGATTTAAAAACTACTATTTTTTTTGTAAAAAATTTAAATATGTTTATTATACAGTTCAAAGGTCACTAAAGTATCAACCAGGTAGCCCTTCGTATGGCTCAATACCCATGAGGTAGCTCTTAGCTTCACAAAGATTGGTGACCCCTGGTTTAAAGTTTGTAATTATTCACTTTTAATTGGCCTTTCGCCGAGCCCCGCCCCCCCTTAGTTACTGTTGCCAATTCTGATCAAACTGAACTCTGGATCAAATACTGCAGCTCCACAGATTTCTGCGATGGAAAGAAGTAGACAGATGCGTGTCAGCGACATTTTTTGGAGCAATTTCTCCTCAATATCATCCAGATCGAGGCAAAAGGGTTACAGTATGCAGTGGAGGGATACATTAGTGTCGGCTCCGCTGAGCGAAACGTAGCAGGGAACAAGGAGCTGGGAGTTTGGGAGAAGGTCCGGCGTCCGGGGACGCGTGGATCCGAGGAGCGGTGGCGGCAATGTGGTGTCCCTGTGAGCTGTCAGATGTCAGATGATCTGAGCTGCAGGCAGCTCTAATGGAGAAAAGCTCCCGGCGCTCTGCATCGCTATCATCTCAGCTGAGTCTGTTTATAAAATGTAACTTTTTATGCCCGTGTTTACTTTCATTTTCAATATAGTTCCCGGCCGGAGCGCAGCATTAATTCATCACGTGATCATGACACCACCCGCTGTTGCGCCAAGGCTTAATGTGCGTTTATAAGACACACGGTTGAGGTAATATTACGCTGATTTGCCGGCACGGTGTGTCTAATAAAGGGTCTTGGATAGTCTGGGAGGCGGACCTCCGCCCAGCCGCGGGCGGGGGGAGCACTCATGCTGTTGCTGGTTGAGCTTGATGAGGAGGTTCTGAAGGGAAACAAAGGAGACACGACTACTATCGAGGCCAATGCTATAAATTAGGCTTAGCTTCATCATTTTGTTTGGAGTTGTTGGATAGTAACGATTGCTATGATGTGTGATTGGACAATAGCCGTTCTGGGGGCGGGGCCGGCGAAAGGCTAATTGTGTACATGCGCGTATGAGTTAGGGTTGGGGGGCCCCTGGCTTGTCTTGAACACAGGAAAGGGGGTCCTCGTGAAAAAAGGTTGGAAACCACTGTTCTAGGAAGACCTGATGATGAGTTCACAGACCAGTAAAAACGTCAGATTTTCTACTGTTGCTGGTCAACAGTAAGACCATCTGAATCAATCATGCTGAACATTGATGAGTTCCTATCAGCTGATTTGTTTTCGTCTTCTTTTCAAACCCAATGATGCATTTTACAAACAACAGTTTTGTGAATTTTTTTTTTTAGTTAGTTAGACTGTTGCAGCCTGTCTGCTGGCTGGAGCTGTTTTTAGACGAGCTGTAGGATAAAAGGCAGATACTGGAGTCAGAAAAGAAAGGTTTCTGTTTTTCTGGCATCAAAGCTCAAAGTGAAGCTTTTAAACTAAAAAGAAAAGGTTTTGATCAATTCCTCTGGGAGTGAAAATGATTCAAATGCAGAAGAATCTGTGCTGCTCTACATCGTTAAAGCAAAGAGATAATAGTTCAGCTGTTTGCTGGTGAGGGTTCTCGGGTCATGGTAATCCAACGGGGTTCAAATGAAGGCAAATGAAGTCCAGTTGCCTTCTAACTATTATCACTTGGTTCTTTCCTTAATGCAGATCAAGAGTTGTTTTTACCTTTTTCTAGCTGACGTTTCGATCGCAAACTGCGATCTTCCTCAGCGCTACGTTGCGGTTGGCGGTGTCACTTCCTTCTCGTTTTTAACGGAGAACACACAAAAGAAGAACAACAGAACGAACGCACGGTTGCCTTCATTCGAACCCCTTTGGAATAGTTCAGCTATTTTCCTCAAATTCACAGACAAAGAACTATTATGTTTGTTTTTAAATGAAGAGAAGAGTGCAGATCTGGTCTTTTTAGTCTCTGAAAACCACAAACTGCTCTCAGATACAAATCCTGCAGAGAGAAATCAACGTCTCACGTTGCTGGTGAAATTATGGGATGCAAAGTGTCAGGATGAGTAATAAACATCAACAAGAAACGACGTCACCGAGAGGCTAAAAGGCTAAAAATAATCAATAAGGATGTTCCTTTGGTTACAGATTTCTTTCACACAGACGGTGCTTCTGATTCACGTGATGTTGCACACAGACAGGGACACTAGATGATGGGAACGTGTCTAACATCTGCTCCCCACGAAGGTTTGAGCTCATTCACTAAACAGTAATTAGCAAATCTCGGGCAACATTGATTAAAGACCCAAAATAGTCCTGAAAAGCATCATGGCTTCCTCCTGTCATTTACTATATACGTAAAAACAGAAATGTTTTCTCACATATGAGGGAAAAAAAGCATCTTTGAAGTTTTATAAGCATCAAACAGAATCCAAAAGCAGCAGAGATCTCAGTAAAAATAGTCCTGAACAAAGTCAGAGCTTCACAAATACGTAAAACCATGACTGTAGAACCGCTGGAGGTCTGAACACGTGTCAGTTTTATCACCAAAATTACTGCTCTGTGACCTCAACAGGCTCTGAGATGATCCAGTGTCTGATCCGGGTTTAAACTTCCTCCAGATTCCCAAACAGAAGAACTCATTCCCACTCACATTTATTTGTCCTTCGTGTAAACAACAGCTCACCTCCTTCAGGAGTTCTCTGCTATGTGAATAGTTGTCCTTCTCTGAGAATATTTCTGACAGCTCCTCGTATCTCCTCAAGGCCTCCCTGTGAAGAAAAAAAAAAACATCAGTCAGAGATTCCTGAGTGCTCTCGCAGCACTCAAGGTGACGGGGAAAGTTCAGGATGTTTAGAGTAAATGGAACAAAAAAAGCATAAAGCTGAGATTTCATTTTAATGTTTGAACCAGGACAATAAATTTTTATATTTGTGTCTTTATGAAGTTAAAGGTTGAGTATGGAACATGGACACTATAGTGACATCTAGTGTTTAGAGGTGGTATTGCAACAACAGAACACATGTTCCAGCCGTCGGGGTGTTGGTTCACTGCTGATACGTGAAGTGACCAGCCAGCACCATGTCCAGTGACGAATCGTACAGGGTAAGGACTTCAGTATTTAATGTTAGAACACCTTCTGGGCTCAGAATCAGCTGTTTGACTTGACAAGTCCGCCATTTTACACCAGCCTCGCCTTGCCGAGCGGACTTTTTACTGCATTGGTGCCCTCTAGTGGCTGGTAGATGTAAACATAAACCCAGTGTCGTGCCCGTCAAAAAAAAATTTGATTTTTAAAAAAAAATAGCTTTTAAAGGAAAAACCGTACACTCATTTTGCACACCTCTAAACGCCCCGTGGAGGTGTTTTTTTTAAATATAGCTTTTTATTAAAATGTTCTATATTTCACCTTTAAATATATTTAGAAGCTTTAATATAAATCTTTAACCAATTGGTTTTAGTCTCTAGCTTATTAAATTGTGCACTGAAGCTAACTGGGAAAAAAATACTAAACTGAAAAGATTCTAAAAAATATGTGATCAAAACATGAATCCTTATTACTTTCCATAAATATTTTAATATTAATGTATAATTTTTACACTATTATTAATTTACACTATATTATAACCCTTGTTGCCCTAAATTAATAGAAAAAAATACAACAAAACAAACTTTTTCTGTGTTTTTTTTGTGTGGAAGGTAAAGGGTTAATAATAAAGTGGAACACAATGGGCAGCGCTTTCACATCAGGGCCGGCTCTACCCCGCCCAGGTTTGGTATAAAGTGTTCACATCTGGGTAATCTGTTTTGTTCCGTGCTCAACTGGTCGTTTTCTTCAGCCCTCTTCTCAAGGCAGTCTGCTTCGGGCTGAACTGGCCCAACACACTACCTAACGGTCATCCTTCTGGGTCTTCGGTATTTGGCGGAGATGTTGGTGGAGGCGGAGAAGTGGGTGAACTAGAGGAAAAACAGGCAGAATCCTCCCTACTCTATTTACGAACCCCTGGGGACGTAACAAGTGGGCGTGGTGCGTCGACTACCGGATTTAACGTTGACAGTTTTTTAGAATTGAGACGTCAACATCATCGACGTGTTGCTACAGTCCTAGCCTCTAGCTTACTTCACCCGATATTAGAGTAAAACAAAAAGATGCTGTGGAGGTTCTGAAGGGAAATGAAGGGGACACGACTCGAGGCTAATGCTTAGTAGGATAAATTAGGCTTAGCATTCATCATCTGGTTTGGAGTTGTCGGATAGTAACGGTTGCTATGATGTGTGATTGGACAATAGCCATTCTGTGGGCGGGGCAGAGATAGAAATTTAATTTTAAAAATTGCTTTGGGAGCAAATTTTCTTGAACGATTAAAATGCGATTAATCAAGATTAATTAATTACAAAGCCTTTAATTAATTACATACATTTTTTAAATTGAGTTCCACAGCTAATTTTAACCTTTTTGCTTCTTGTTTTGACCTTTTTCACGTCATACATATAAAACCAATTTAAAGGTGAATGTGAATCACTAATGTTGGAACGGGGAGTCATACCTGTCGGTCTCCTGCCACGTTCTCCTCAGCCTGTGGATCGGGTTGCTCTGCAGCGCTGACACCACGGCATACAGAGAGGAGAAGTTCTTTCTGGCTCGACACTCCTGTAGGAGAACACACAGCTGAGTGCTCATTTACATACAATCACATTATGAGAGATCACCTAAGTGTGTGTGAGTGTGTGTTTGCATATCTGTGGGGTCTGAATGGTGAGTGTTCTCTATAGATTTATCAGGCCAAAAATATTGTTTATACAGAAAAACAAAGACGCAAACAGAATCTGCACGTTTTAGAAGCCGACAGATGAGCAAAATAACAGATCAGGTCATACAGAACGGGTTTTTAGTCTGACCTGGTCACACTTTCTCATGTTTTATTAAACACACGTGCTTGTTTGGAAGAAAAAAATAAATCTCTTTAATCTTGCAGCAAACCCTCAAATGCACCATGATGCATTAAGTATTCTTTAGTTGTTTCTGTGTCCAGGAGAAAACCATAAATCAGGATTTCCACCCTGCTGCACTTTGCTCTCAGCCATCGATTGGAGGAAAATTACAGGAATGTGCACACCCTGAGCTGAGAATGAGATTATAGTGAGAGGATTACTGGAGGTTTGTTGGAGGATAAAAGACACAACTGAGATTTTTAAAAGGCTTAAAACCTCCGAGTGACAAACTGCCAACAGTTTCATTTCAGGAGAATCCCGTTTTCCACTTTCAGCCTGCTGGAACGCCAAGTTTATGGAGTAAAATCATCATTTTGAAGAAAATAATAAATAAATGTGAGTTTTGTTGGTCTGACCTCGGCCACGCTGATCCATTTCTCCAGGAGACGAGCTCTCTGCTGGCAGCGAAGCTTCGTGGGCCAAAGACAGGATGCTAAAACCGCGTTGGCCAGCTTGTTGAACTGACGTACGGTGGCTCGGACAGACCAACAGACACCCTCCCTGCCCTTTTTGTCTCTCTGTGACCACAGGGAGCCGAGGCAGTGATACGGAACCAGACGGACAAACAGCTCCTGTAACACACACATGTATAAAACACACACATCAAACAAAGTGAGTCCTCCTCCTGTTTACGAATGCTAGATCCAACCAGGCTGCTTTAGGAGTTAAAGGGGACATATTAAGCACAAATAACCTTTTGCATCCTTTTGTGCTGCCATGTGGACCTCTACTGCTTCTTTAAACACTCCAAACGTGAAAAATATCCATCAATCTGTTTTCTGTCAGTGTTTGGTTTTAAGGAATTATCCGATTTATACAAGTTGGTTCAAAAAGTCCCCATTTGTGATGTCACAAACAGCAAAATTAGAACCACATCTCAAGTGCATGATAGAACTGCTGCTGGAGGAGCAGAAGCTCTACTCTGAGCCTCTCGGATATCTGAGCTTCTCAGCTTTTAACAGCCTGAGCGGGGGATGGGTGGGCGTGTCCAGCTCCAGCTTGTTTTCTTAAAGTGACAGAGCCCTGAAACGGCTCATTCTGGAAGGTACTGAAAATGTCAAGAATAAAACTGCTAAGATTGATTATGTGAGAGGAATTTAGTGCAAATAACTTAATTAACATGTTTTGTATCGACCACAGAACTATTATAACTTAAGAAAAATAGTCATATGACTCCTTTAAAACAAAAATGAAACTAAACGTTCTGGAGTTTTATGAGTGAAATAAATCAAACAGAAATCTAAAAACATATTTTTATGAAGAAATGAAGCAAGGTTACAGCAGAATCCAGACTAAACATCTCATGTTTTCATGAACAAAATTAAAGACTTTCTAAAGGCGAACTCACCGTTTCGATCTTGGTGAGCTGTTCTGCGATGACAGAGGCGGAGAATCCCAGGATGTTGGTGGGTTCAAACTTAGAGGGGTCAGGAGGAGCGCTGGTGAAACCGCTCTGATCTACAAAGAGACGAGGAGATCCATGAAATTCACAAGTTAAAAATCACCCCCTGCCTTTTATACCAGTTTTACACTAAGATTGTTTTTCAGAAATGATGGAGTTCTAGTTGTCTTGATCAACGTCAAAGAATGTCACATAATAAAATATTAACACAATATCTGTAAAATTACATATTAGGGTAGATTTAACCTCACATGGAGGAAACCTATGAGAAAATTAAAGTGATGCTCCAACTCTTCATGTAGATGCAGATAAATTACAGATAAGGATGAAAACAGGTTCAGCTTCAGAACGGCTTAAATAACAAAAACATCCTTGCAGAATGAGAATATTTCAGTAAATAATAGAGTTTTAGGGATTTAAAGAATATTCAAATAAAAAAATTCAAAGTCAGGAGGAAAAAACTCCCAAAACCTCTGATGGCATCAGGGAGAAGAGCCTTCTCACTGAGCTCCTCGGCTGTCCTGAGGAGGCGAGCGCGGAGGTCAGCAGCAGACAAGGAGTCCTGAGGGAGGAGGGGACCCAGGCGCAACAGGCGGGATGGCTCCCTGAGGCTTTTGAAGTCTTCGGGATACTCGGACAGCCACGTGCTGAACACGGTGCACACAGCTCTGCAGGGACAGAGACGGGGGAGGAAAATGAGACGAGAAATTAAATTTAGCTGAGATAATGAAGTGATACAGAAGCTGCAGCTGATTCAGCTCAACAGAGACCGTTCATCAAGCAGTTTGACTAAATGTGTCACTGTTTTACAACAAATCAATGCAGTTCTCAAAAGAAATTCAAGTGTTTTAAACTAAGCCTGTTTAACCCTGTAACGTCCACACCAAGAAACGTGAGAAATGAGAACTCTAATAAATTTGCTTGTGAAGGTTCTCAGTCATCCAGGTCATGGTAATCCAAAGGGGTTCGAAAGAAAGCAACTGGTCTTCTTTGGTTTCTTGAAGACGTTTCGCTTCTCATCTGAAAAGCTTTGTCAATTCTGACTGGAATATGGGAGGGTCAAGCTTATTAACTGTAGCTGTCTATTGTTGCTTAAAGAGCAGAAACTACCTATGAATACCCCTCCCCCCTACCTCCTGAGGAGACGTTGCAGTCGGTAGCCTCTATTGTGTGAGAATGTTTGTTTTGATTAGATGCAGGAGGGTGTGACCTAGACTGAAAGTGTTTGGGAATAAGATTCAGAGCTGCATTATAGGTGCTGGAAAGGTGAAACCTGAGGCCTCCTCCCCTATTTAATGTAGGGTTTTCCCGTTTGACATAGATAGCTTCCTCCAGAGCGTGCACAGTACTTTGTCATCTTCAAAAGCATGTCCCTTGTCCTTCAGGTGTAAGTGGACTGCAGACTATTGGCCTGAAGAGGTGGCTCTCCTGTGTTGAGCCATGCACTTGTGTAGCTGTTGTTTAGTTTCCCCTATGTAAAGGTCTGGACAGTCCTCACTGCATTGAACTGCATAGACGACACCATTAAGCTTCTGTTTGGGTGTCGTGTCTTTTGGGTGGACCAATTTCTGTCCAATAATTTTATATTTACATGTAAAGGTGCCAACCCCCGCCAACATTAAGGATAAATAATAGCAATAAGATAAGGCGTGCAATCTTCATCTTGGAAAAATTAAAGTAAAATGTGCAAAATTGTGAAAGGATGTGACTGGAGGGGGAAAAAGGGTTTTAAAACATACATAGTATTTTATCCCAGAATTTTAGTTTGTTAGTTTTCTGCTTGTGCTCGCCAGTAGGCTAAAAGCTTATTTTATTGTGACAGAATAGTGAACAGCTTGTTTGTATTGAAATTTTCATTCATCAGTTTGGATTTTGTTTTTCTTTTATACTTCAGACCTGAAACATGAGACGTGCTGATTAACGCCACCCTACCAACCTCACCAAATAATATAATATAATCTCCCTTTTTGGCCTACTTTTCAGTACAGCTTGAATTCAAACCGTAAAGAAAACATCTGTTCAATTAAAGATGCAAGAAACAGAAATCAATATTAAAATAATAGCTCACTTGTTGAAGGATTGTCTGGTCGGGCTCCTCTCGTTCTCCCCAGGAGGATTCTCTAGTCTGAGAACAAGAAAGAAAAAGAGCTTAAAAGTCTCATTCAGCTTTAAATAGGTACATCTACTTATGGTAAATATATTTACGTTTAGTGTTTTTTTTTCTTTGTTTTTAGAAAAGGTCTTAATACTTCTTTATTATTTGCTTCTGAGACACGTTTTTCAGAGAGCTGATAGGGACATTTAGTTTTCTACAGAAGCATATTGCTGCTACATTTTAAAAATAATATCCAGCTGCGTCACATTTTAATGTCACATATTCATTTTAATACCCAAACTCATCACGTTCTAACAGGGGCTGGATTTTATTTTGAAAGAGTGACTGATTGGGTTCTAATGAAAGGATCCAGATCCAGTGCGCCTTTTTCAGGAACTTGATATGAGCCAGATCAGAGTTGAGCTGAACACACCCTTCCAGAATGAGCCATTTCAGGGCTCTGTCACTTTAAGAAAACAAGCTGGAGCTGGCCACGCCCACCCCTTCCAAGAACAGGCTGCTATAAACGGAGAAGCTCTGATATCTGGGAGGGACTCACAGTAGAGTCGCTGCTCCTCCAGCAGCAGCTCCCTCTTGCATGTGAGAGGTGGTTTTATTCAAATTTTTCTATTTGTGACATAACAAACAGGGGCTTTTTGAAACGGCTTGCTTTAAGCACATAGTTCGTACACCAAACACTGACAAAAAAACAGATGGACGTTTTTTTCCATGTTTGGAGTGTTTATAGAGACAGTAGAGACCCAAATGGCACAGAACGATTAAAAAGGTTACTTTTGCATAATATGGCCCTTTAAGCTAAAAGTTGGTGTTTTAGTAGCTGAAAGTCATTATTTCGTTCTACCAACATCTTCCTCATTTTATATTTTATTTTTCCGCACAATACAAGCCCTCTCTGGTATTTCAAAGTCAAAGCCAAAGGATTATTGAAAGGAAACATTAGCAGTGAAACAGCTGAGCACAAACTACCCTCCATTTACTTTTGTATATATTTACTTATGACTTCCATAAATTGCTCTGAAATCTGCAGCATATAATCCAAAATGAATCTGTTTCTCTGCTCTGTTGAGCCCAGTTGCAGTTCCACTGCAACAGGAAGTGCTTTACAAGCTGTTAATGTCCTGAAAACCAGAACTCACCTGTCAGTGAGGATGTCCAACACCCTCTCAGTGGAGGTGAAGGACCGGTAGGTGGAGAGGAAGATGGAGACGAAGGACGAGTCTCCCATGGAGAAGGAGTGGAGGAGGTGCAGCACCAGCTTCTCTTCTGTTCCCGCTTTTATGCACTGGGAACGAGAAACGGTCGACTGGAACAGAAGGAGGAGAAAGACGCGTTTCAGCCATCTTTGGTCTCCTGAAACAGACTCACACATGAGGTAACTCACCATGGAACTGTTAGGAGAAACATGCTGCTGTTTGACCACAACTGTGTAGATCACTCCATCCTCTTCCTCCTCCACCACCGTGGACTGAAAAGCAGAGAAACAGCTTCAATTTAAAAAAAACATCTCATAATTTGCTGCTCAGGACAAAAATCCCCCCCACGTGTAAAGAAAACAACACAAGCCTCTCTGAACTCATTTCCTTCATGCTACATGTAGTTCAAACGATCCCGTTTTAGCCTCAGGAAACGTCCCTGACACAGTTACCCCATTCTGGTGCACGGCTAATTCACCGTGCACGTTAAGTGCAAAACCTAGCCCTCCTTACCAAATCCAGAGGACAGTACCAGGTCGTCTTCATCGGTGAGGGCTCTGCCTGAGAAGGAGACACATAAAACACATTTAGGGAATAAAATGATACGGAATAATCAGACTGGGAGCAGAACTTGTCTTTTAATCAGTCTGAAGAGTGTTTTTGTATTACAGCTTCCTAAAATGACCTGTTTTTGAACTGACACAAATAAAGATGGACGACACGTAAACGTCGTTTACAGGAGCTGCAGTCTGTTCACATTTTTATCATTTTAACATGTTTAAGGTAAAAAAAAATGACGGTGTTTCTCCAAACCATATAAACACGTATTAAACACCCCTAAACCAAATATTGACTCGTGATTCAGCCTGCAGAGGACATCTCTAATCAGCTACAGTCCAGTATGATCAATAACACAGACATTTGTCTTTGAAGTCTCATCATCGTTCCTTCAGCTGGAGGCACATCTCAGACAGAAATGAGTCATTTGCAGTAAAAAAAAGTGTGATGCACGCTGCAGCTCTCCACAGACATTTGAATGGAGATAAGAGACGGACGACCTGCAGCACAAGTCACCGGGGTCGTACTTTTATCTGAGAGCCACAGCTACGGGGAACCTCACAGATAAATAAATACGCTTCCACAAACATTCAAGCATGAATTAAAGCACAAGAAACCCGGTGATCCAACTGATGCTAAGGTTTGACCTTCATCAGTGGAAGCTAGAGAGCTGATCGGCATCTATCTGAGGCTGTCAGAAGCTTTAATCATCACCCCCTGCCAAAAACGGCAGATTATGACGTAACTCTCAAAAAGTAATAATTGGATGTTGACCTGCAGCCAGTAAGGTTTTGGTGTGAACCCCAGTTAAGATGGCTGATCTAGTTAATCAAACTCAACAAACATATAACAGCGTTGATATTTACAGAATGGAAGCTAAAGTTTGATGCATTTGTGACCTTTGCACTCCTCTACAACGCAAAGTCTCAGCCTGATACAACTTTAATTTAAAACTCTGACATGATCAGTGGTTGGTGGTATGTAACCCATCAAATAATCCTGGACCATTTATGCAGCTTTTCAAAAACAAAACAACAAAAATTATCCTTATTAGAACTGAATTTTTAAAAATGCATCTTCTTTGGTTTCCTGCTCAGAAAGAAGCCTAAAACAGGCAAATCCACCTAAATCAACCACATAAACAAAACCTAATGCAATAATAAATCCTGCTTTTATACAGTGAGAAGTCTCTTGAATCGTTAGGAACACATGATCTTTACCTTTACTCAAGAATTTCAGAATAAAAGACCTTGAAGATGACAGTTGGTTCAGCGATGGGTGGGGCTGCTCTTTTGTTTACATTTCATTCAACTCTCATATTACTTTTTTACATTTATAACTTTTAAAACATACATGTCAAACTCGTGAGTACAATCAGCAGATCTCACAATAATGACTCCTTATGTCTCAACTGGTTTCGTGTCCATAACAGTAACACCTTAGAGACACTCTGAACTGCTATGGTTCATCCAGAAAAATATTATTTTACTTATTGCTGCAAGTAGCTTTTAAAAGTGTGAGTTCAAAGATGCAGACTCGGTTATAACAGATGGTTAAAGCAGCACAAGCGCCTGCCAAGCTAAAGTCATGGTGTCATTATTAGTAATGAGACCGTTTTAGCCTCCGTTAGCCTCTATATTACCTTGACTTGTTCTTTTCGAAGGTCAGAGCTCCAAACAGATCCTGCATTCAAACTGTCCTAAAGCACGAGCACCAAACCTGTTACTCAACCTGTTCTCTGTGTTGGAGGCAAATCGGCCTTAATTTCCTTCTTTCCCACGAAATCTGTTCACAGGCACACAAAGTAACCAAGTTACCTGCTCCAAGGCAAGTCCTGACAGGTAGCGATCCCGGAGCTTCCTGGAAACCTTCAGGATAAAACCACAGACATTTTTCCTGTTTTCTCCTCCGCTTCTCATCTGGGGTTTATGGTTTTCCAGAGCTCCTCTAAATCCAGCGTCCGCTGACCCAGATCTGGATTTTATGTCTGAACCGTGTCCCTCTCTACGACTCTGGGCTTTGTTTCACACACACACACAAACACACACACACACCTGAAGCAGGACCCAAGTCCAGCCCCCACAAGACTGCATCATGTGGACACACCCATTATACACACACACACACACACACACACACTAAACTGAGATAAGAATACGTCAATTCCTGTTTACAGTCCCTTTTTCATTCCCACACAAGTTTTATGCACACAAAGACCTTCATCAGTGGACTCATGTATAAGCACCACACACACACACACACACACACACACACACACACACACACACTGACAAAGCCCGGAAGCTATTCCCAGAACAATACCCCCTCTCATTCAGTCTCCTCTCACTCTCCTGCCCTCTTTCCCGTTCCGATGACCTTCCCATGCAGATAAACCAGTTTGTCTGTTTCCTCTTTAATTCAACACAACCACTAACAGGCTAGCGGCCTTCAGCCCTCACGCTAGTTTTGTTTGAAAACCCAAGCTCTTGTTTGAGCAGTAGGAGGACGAGTAAAGGCTTAACGAGAGGTAATAAATGTTCAGATGAAGCAGGAAGTAAAACTGGTGTTTGTTTAAACTGGCAGCAACCTTGCAGAGTGAAGTCAGCTCCATACGGAGAGTTATTCACATGTTTTTACTGCTAAGAGATAAAGCTGAATATAATGGTATTTAGAATATTTGACCAAAACCAATAGAACTCCGTTTATCAGCACTAGGTTATCTTTTTGTTAACCTGAAAGACAGTTGATAAAATGCATTCCAACTAAGAAACATTTTTACTTTAGAAAAAGAAAACGTTTTTAATGTTAACTCTTAGCTCAACTGCTTGTTAGACCATACTTTAGTGCCTACGTCCAACATAAAAAAAAGAATAAACAAAATAAAAGGTTAAACATTATTATTATTATTATTATTATTATTATTACCCACATGTGATGACTTTAAAAAAAAGTTATAAATTAGGTCTATGAATTCACATAAAGCTATTTTAGCAGTTTTATTCTTGACATTTTCAGTACCTTTCTCAATGAGTCATTTCAGGGCTCTGTCACTTTACGAAAATAAGCTGTTGCTGGCCACGCCCACCCACTCCCTGACTGGCTGCTAGAAGCTCAGAAGCTCTGATATCTGGGAGGGGCTCGTAGAAGAGCCTGTGCTCTTCCAGCCAGGGAGGTGGATTGATAATTTCCCCATTTGTGGGACTTTTTGAAACAGCTTGTTTTAGGCACATTCTTCTGTCACAAAATACTAACAGAAAACAAATGGACAGGTTTAATTTTCATGTTTGGAGTGTTTATAGAGCCAGTATAGACCCACATGGCAGCACAAAAAGATGCAAAAAGTCAGATTTGCGTAATATGTCCTCTTTAATATTAATATAATTTTTTCATTAATATTACATTAGACCTCCATTAAAGGTGCATTATGTAAGAATGACATCCTGTGGTCAAATTAGGTTACTGCAGCTCATTTTCCAAACACACGAGCGGCTTTCTCACCATCGTTCCATGAGTTTCATGGCTGTTGCAGCTACAGATCGTTGCCACTAAATTCTAGATGACAGGCTACAAACAAGTCATACACAGTAAGTTGATAAGTAAATAAATATACTTCACTGTAATATTGAGTTGTTGGTAGTTGAAAAAGTAGCTTGAGATTTTTTTAAAGCAGATTATTTGCTGCTAATTCACCATTAGCATTGTTAGCTCAACTTTAGCCTCTAGCCTGCTTCACCCGATATAAAACAAAAGATGCCAAGGCTTTTTAGGGATACAAGAAATAACTTCTGGGTTGCTCCTGTTTCCTGGCTTTGATTCTTTACAAAATGCTACTGCTGCCAGCCAGTGTCGGCACTGCAGTGCTGACTCAGCGCAGACTAAGCAATCCTGTGGGCTCACAGATTGCTCCAAAACCAGAGATTTTTTGAGTCAGATAGACCACAGCCTTCATTAGTTGTGTATAATTTTGAATTTAACTGCCTCTAACGCAGCTGGATAAGAATCATGATTACAAGTCAGAGCAGCGTCTCGTCCCCGACTTTCCTCTCATCTTTTTAAGCTTCACCAAATCTGATGTTGTATTTTCTGGAAGATATGATCTCCTCTTATAACCCTGAGCTCTTCTTTTTCTCGTATTTAGCCCCACCTCTGGCTACACTACAAACAGGAAGCACATAATAAGTGGAAACAAACACAGGAAGCAGGACACGCTGTCCCGTTTTGGAGCTATTTTTCATCCCTTCTCCATCCATCTCAAGCTGCAGGTCATATGATATTCTGAATACAAGTGCCAGCTGTTGAATGGCACCAGGAAAGAGCCTGACAGGAAGCACAGTCTTCATTATTCCTAAAGCTTTACCTCTTCTTATCTAAACCCAATCTCACATAAACAACCTGTTTTATCCCGCTGCCGTGCCTCCGCCTCTGCCAAAAACTTAGACTTCGGACAAATCCTGACGTCAATATTTTCAGTCCTGTACCAGTTACTCCTCCAAACGGGGTCATAAATACATCTGCTGGAGCTTTATTAAAAAACATAACTGTTGTTTTGAGAGTTTCACCAACCAAACCCTTTCCTTCCCATCTTTCTTTATGCTCCTCATCTCATGCTTTCATCTCAATATTCCCTCGGTGCTGCTTATTATCGACTATTTTTCAAGAAAAATTGAAGCGTTCAAGGCTCCTCTCTCCAGGTCCAATTACACCAGGAAGTTTCACTAGTCTGTGATGTGTTTAGAGAAAATAGCAACAAGAATTCATCTTTACTTACTTCTGTGTGAAGTGGGTTGAGTGAAATTTCTCATGTATTAATAATGATGATGTTTCAGCCTATTTTATACACCGTATTCATAAAATATTGATAAACTGAGATCTTCTATTATTTAGAAATTATGGAGCTGTGTGATCAGTTACTACAGATCGTCCTGAACAAACACACCATTTCTCTATTTTGAGAAAGCCATTAAGGGAAAAATATATAATAATGCCTTGTGCCAACATGTGCTAGTAATGCTAGGCTAGTAATGCTAACATGTCCTAGAAATGCTAACATGTGCTAGTAATGCTTACATGTGCTAGTAATGCTAACATAGGCTAGTAATCCAAATGTTAACGTGCTATTAATGCTTACATATGCTAGTAATGCTAACATAGGCTAGTAATGCTAAAGTTAATGTGCTAGTAATGCTAACATAGGCTAGTAATGATTACATGTGCTAGTAATGCTGTTATGTTAACAGACTAAAGCTAAAAATCACCTTCAAACAAACACATATTTAGCATTACTGGCTTTAATTTTATTAATACACACAAAAGTGATCAGGCTCAAAGTGTGTCACATCTAAAAGGGTCCGGGCAGAAACAGTTCTCTGTTCTTAATTTTTCTATCAGGCCTACATAATTATATTATCGAAGTTTTTTGGTCACCATCTTCATTAGACTGGCTTAGTTTTAGATTTTCTATGTAATGATGATTTTCTCTGAATTTTTGAAAAATCAATCTAATGGATGATGAGGTGTTTTGCTAACAGAGAAACAGGGCTGGTTCTTACAGTTAATACCAAAGATTTAAAGTCTGATAAATGAAATAATCAGAAATTCTTTAAAGCAAACTGAACTTTTATTGACTGATGTTAAAATAACAATTATAAATAATTATCAAGTAACTAAATAATATATATTATTATTATTATTATTATTATTATTCGTGTGCAAGATCACTTGTAGCTTTCTGTTCCATTTGCACAGACTGAAAATAGTGTTTTTCATCTCAATAGGGTGATGGTGGCTCAGGCGTTAGGAGTTTGCCCCTTTAACAGGTGGGTTGCCGGTTTCAACCTAGCGCTTTGGAGTCCTCTGACTCAGAAGGGCGTGATACAAGTGCAGATCATTTATCAATGGTATTTTCCTGGTTAAAGTTTAGTTTTTAGTTGTTTTTTTCAATACAAATGGCAGATAACACCTGCAGTGTGTAGATATTCCACCAGAGGTCAGAAGAGAGCATCTTTTTGAGGAGAGTACTAACTATGTTAATGAGGTAGAGGTCTTAGAAAGTCAGAAAGAGGCCATTGTTCTAGGATTAAACAAAGATGTTGTGTTTTGTGTAGCGCTCACTATATTTGTTGAGGTTGAGTCTTGGCTACAACCACATCAGAGTTTAGTTAAGTATAGTAAAACTAACTGAATTAGGGCCATTTTTGTGTTTCCAATCCAATAAAATACCACTTTATTCAATTAAATACCACTAAGGTGAGTGCTGTGCTGCCACAGACAAAACATATCTTCTACATGAATTTTGAAAAATGACAATTTAATTAGATAAAAAGCCTTAAAGGTTTGTATAAAGTATTTGGAATAGTAGCCTGATAGGTCAGCTGACCCAGGAGAGGGTCGGTAGAAAATAAGCAACTCAAAGTGATTAAAAAAAAAAGATCACATGGGATAAACATATTCTCTGTGACCCAAAGCTCAAGGAAATACTCTATTACAGCTAAGTATCTATGATCTAAAATTAAATTTACTGGTTAAAAACAATGAATCAGAAACTAAAACTCTGTTTTTAGACTTAAATAATGATCTCTTTTTCTTGTTAGAGCAGTAAAAACACACCCATAAAAGATGTAGGAATGTGAAGAACATCATCAGCATCTCTTATGCGGAACAGGAAAACCCATTTATTACTTTAGAACTTCATTGCTCACTTGAGGTTACCCTGTCTGACTCAGATGTCTAAGTTTCCCTCATTACAGAGCGAGCTGGAGGCTTGTATCGGATTCCACTTGGCTGAGTGTCCTTGGAGACTGCCTGTGATACCAGATAGTGTTTATAGTGAGAACAGGTGTGTGCCGCATCAACCAGCCAAACCACTGCATGCATTATTTACTGCAAAGTCCAGCAGCTGAAGTGTGACATAACCTCAGAGGAAGTCTGAGCAGTCAGAACGTGAGTGGGTCGCTTCTTTTTATTTAACCCCCAAGGAGGTTCTTGAAGTTCAGGGAGGAGTGAACCCACAGAAACGTGTGTAGGTCAGAAGAAAGGTTCTGTCAGCCCTCTGGCTGCTGATGAAAATAGACCCGTTTATAAAACCATCTGTTCAGGCTGGACAAGCCTCACCAGCAGGTACCTAAACATTAACAGAAGTGAACGGTTGTGATAAATCCACCTGCGCTTGAACTCCCTAACCTCCTCCATTTACATCTCTACAGCTTTGGTCCACTTTAGAAACCCTCAACAGCAAAATGACTCAGTAACTTAACGAAAAGAACAGCTACATGATGATGTCAGCAGTAACACCCAGAATCAAGTTCTCTCACAAAACATTATAGATTTAGAACGAAACATGGAAAACAGCTCAGGAGATCACTAACTTAGTAATAGTATGGTGTACAGTGAATAATATATAATGTATATATTAGTATAGTGGTATAGAGTATTATATATAGTGTATATATTAGTATAGTGGTATAGAGTATTATATATAGTGTATATATTAGTATAGTGGTAAAGATTTAGTATAAATCTAAAAGAAGTGAACTTCTTGTAAAAAACCATTAAAATCAAATGTTGCCCAGATTTCCTGATGGACGGACGGACGGACGGACGGACGGACGGACGGACGGACGGACGGACGGATGGATGGATGGACGGACGGATGGATGGAGGCTCCAACATCACTTAACTTTCTAACTTGTGTGTTTATCAACAACTTGATCTGTGATCAAAAATCTCTCTAATTCAAACTTTTACAAATTGAGATTCTACTTTGGGTTTTTCATCTTCATACAAACTCCTACCCCACCTTTATGTGTCTTCCCATCATAATCACTCTGCTTTTATTCCCTGCAGCATCTGCTGTTTATTTAACCCTAACCCCACGCAGCTCATACGGGATCATGTTACTCTGCTGCTGGCGGTGAAGAGCCATAATAAAAACATCTCCATCAGATCATCTTAACGAGTGAACCTCTGACACTATCAGTATCTAGACGTAGCTACAGGTAAAGTTTGTGACAGCTTTATCACATACAATTCTAAAACACTTTAAATGCGAGGAAAAAACTCACCTGTGAAGGATCCGAATAATCGTCTGCCTCGCTCCTCTCTGATTGGCTGCTTGGGGTTCCCCTGTCAGGTGATAAGGGTCGGTAGCCAATGAGAGGCACATTAGTTGACTCCACCCCCGGCAGGTCAATTCCACCGGTTCGCAGGTTACGGTGGAGCATGGTTCCAGCTGCTGCAGAGAGGCAAAAACAGAACAGCAGGCATTCAGTAAATCCTCTCCTAGTCAGCTGTTTTTCTTTAGATTCCGCGAGAAAAACATTTCAGGATCAAAATCGCCACAAAGACAAAAAAGTGGATCTCACCTTTACGATTGTTCACTAAAACAAATTTCTCATTTGTATAATTTTGTAAATAAACCAGTTTAGGATTTATGTTTTAGGATATAAAGTGAAACGTCAGAGTCTGTGTCCCAGACATAATGACAGATCTGATAGATTTTTTACTTTTAGCTTCTTTATCTTGTGTTTTTGCTGACTTTGTCTGGTTTTGATGCTTTTAAAATGTCAATATTCAAATATATACTATACTTCTGTGATGAAACTAATCTTAGGAGATGTTTTTATTGTCGTTCAACCAAGCGACGTTTTGAATGAACACACGTCTAAGGTCCAACCCCCTTTCTACACCACCACCCCAACACACACACACAAACCTGAGCTGCACCTCCAGAAAATAGGAACGCACAATGCTTGTTCCCAAGAGTCCAGTTTCAAGTTTTTGACCTTTTCTGTCGGAATTTTTTACGTATTTCAACTGTAATCGAATAACAACAGACAGCTCTGCCAGCTGACAGAGGACAGGCTGCGTTCACAGACAACAGGTCTGTCACCTAAACGTTTCCATATAAGAACAGAATCAGACTCTAAACACAACATGTGAAACAAATCCTTACATAAAATTTGCAAACAGAATGGAGTGTTATGTCTGTTACACTAGGAAGCCCGGCTCTGGCTTCACTTCCTGTTTAGCTGCTCCAAGCTGAGAATGTGTGATTCGTGCACATAGAGGGGTTTGTGCAGAGGGGGTTGGGACAGTCAGGGCAGTTTGATGGATTGAGATCAGGATCCAATCATTAAGAACGGAACCGTCACAATGATTGGATGAGGGTTTTCCAGGACTGACTGTTTCAGAGGTGATGCAAATTACTCCTTTTTTTGACAAAACATTTAATTTACAGGCTGCCATCAGTATGTGAAGAGCATTTTGAGCAATATGGCAAAAAACATTCTCCTGAAAAACACTCCATACCTCATGTTTGATTCTCTAGAACCATTCATCACTGGTATCAGTGGGTCTGGGTAATACTGGGGTCAGAAATTGGTATCAGGCCACAAAACTGAAGTTTATATTTAATCAATTATATTTTGATTCTCATGAAAGATTAAAACAAATGAAAAGTTTTGTCTTTCTGAACATCCATCCTTTAACAAAAAGCTTCAGTTTAAAGGTCTGCTAGTGAATTCATTCATTGATTTAAAGTTTGTTAAACCTGATCACTTGCATGGTTTTGAACTACTGGCGTATTTTCTTGAAATGAAACAAAAACAGAACAGCTGGAGGCCTTGCTTCATTTGTTTAACACATTCACTGTGCCAGAAAGCAGGTCTGGATTTGCATAGCAACCTTTCCTACCATTTCCCTTTCCCTTTGCTATTTACAGTCAAGATAGGCATCAAATAAACAGCTTGAAGAAGAGCTGTGGATTCAGACGGATGCAGGCTCTTAGACGATGATGCTAACCTGAAGCATTTTAATTTAAGCTGCGTGTGTTCCTGTTTATTTCAACCTGAGATAATGTATGCAGCTGAACCTATAGAGTCTGTGGATGACCTTTAAAGCAGCTGAAGCACTGTCCCAGTGTGTCTGCTTTCTTCTCTTTTTGAACTCGTTTGTGCAATACTTTTCTTGCATAATCCTGCTTTGTTGTACAGAATCTGCTCAGTTTTTCTACAGAACAAGTTTGCATGAGAGCGAGAGAAAACAAGCAGGCTGCAGGGGAAACAGGGCATTAACAGTGCAGCGTGTACTCTGACCAACGGCTGTGCAGCACTCTGAAAGGCTGCTATTCAAAAGCTCTGACCACAAACACACCACACATGTCTGAGGTGCACACATGCTTGGATTGCTACACTTGTGGGGACCTGTCATTGACTTCCATTCATTTCAGTGACTTTAGAGACATTTTAGTGACTGCATTAAGACCTACCCATAACCATTACCAATACTGGTCTACTCCTAACCTTAACCCTAACGAAACACACACACACACACAGCTAGCTGTAACTAGGTTACAGCCAGGTTACACCCCATAAAGCTCATTTTCTGCCTGATGAAAGCAGCTCGGCTCGACGTGAATGTCAGATGAGAATATGAGGCAGTAAAAGTTTGTGCGTGACGCTCCCGTCAGAGCTCAGAGGAGTGACCCGCGTTGGTTCCTGCTGTGACTCATGATGACAAGCAGGAACATCCAGAAAACATGATAAAAATAAAACAAAGACAACCCAAACAGAGACACAGACCCTCCTCATGTGGATCGACTTACTCTGAGATCAGTGGGCTTTTCGGATGCTCATCCGGATCAGAGCAGCATCGGTTTGTTGGTGCGATAGCCTCGGACTCAGCTGGGGGAAGTCGCACCCATCTGTACCACCGTCACCACAACCACTGACAACAAGGGAGTCTCCGTCCACAGCCTCACCTCTCCTCACCCCCGCCTCCGAGTGTCTCCCCCTCTATCAGCGGCCCCACTCTGCTGCTCCGTCCAGCCTTCAGCGGCTGATAGCGCACTTTCTGTCCCTCCCACCCACCCTCCCTTTCTCTGCTGCCCCAAACGTCGCAGTTCCTGTCTGCTGAGCTCTCTGCGCGTTTGGCAACAGATCCGGGTCTCTGGGTGGCTCACGGTCCCGGAGCAGCTCCTCACCACCCACTGCTTCGGAGAGACGGAGCGGAGACAGCTCAGAGACAGACAGCACTGACCGCGCAAGGACGCGCTTTACGCACGGCCGGTTTGCGCGCACGCCTCACGCACATTATTTCACTTTTTTGCGTGTTGCCACAACAAACACTTTCAGGAACTTGAACTTGATCTGAACACGAGCTCATCTTTAGGATCTTTAAAGCGTTTTAACAAAAAACGAGTAAATGTTGTAAATAATTTAACCAGTGGTCATCTAAAACACAAATCTGTAAACTTTAACGTTTTAATTTGACAACATTTAAGGAAATAAAAACTGATGGATTGTTCTATGTTTTAAGACCCAGACAAACTGGAACCATACAATTCATTAGAATGCGTTCAGGTCCAACTTCTTTATAACTCCCCATTTATTCCTCAGCGTCACAGAAATGACGTCACAAATTGTAAATTGTAAATCTGGCTGAAACCTAATAAAGTCATGATGTTCTTCTCGTGTTCAGAATGTTTGACCAAATGAACCAAATAAAAGCTAAAAAAAATAAAAATAACGAGGCATCAGATGAGGTTTGTCCTGTCCAATTAAAATATCCAATTAAGGTTCTAAACTTTAGTCCCCAAAAATTAAGAATGCCGGAAGTCATAAAAATCAGCATCAAAAACCAATTTTCCTGTTTATTTAATTTAAATATAAATAATATATGTTTTTTTATTACAGCACCAAAATCATATCATCCTGATCTCAGCTTTAAAAACCACTGATCTGAGGGTTGTTTTAGTCACCATCATTAAAACCAGCTTGCAAGTCTCTTTATTTTTCTGACAATCAACCAAACAGAATAAAGAATCAATCCTGCACATTTCGATCATGCATACACATTTATGATTGTGTGACACTTTTAAATCTTCTTTTTTGAGATCCTCCACCACACCTCAGGTGTTCCGGTCAAACTGCAGTTTACAGCACTTCCTGGTGTTTGTTCTCCACCTAGCGGTCACACACTGAAAGTGACACTTCACCTTCTTTTGAAGAAATATTTACCAGAGGCCATTTTGAACCAAGCAGCGGTGTTTCCATGCTCATGTCTGACTGGTGAAATAAACACATGAACAACCTGGAATCTATCAGAACTAACTAGTAAACGCGTAAGTAAGCTAGTATATTATTTTGGGGGGTGTTTTATTAAATATTTCTCATTTTATTTGAAGTTTACTCGCGTTATTTGTTGGTTAACTTGATTTATATCGTTAAAGTTGCATATTTTGAGTAAATGTGGAAGCAAGTGTGCAATATTTCTTTATGTTGAGTAAAAATAAACCTTTAAATTTTCAGAACCATAAGAAGATATTTAAACGACTTGGTGGGAGAAGAATAAAGTTAATCTCACAGAGAATATAATTCCAGGAACTTTCAAAATGTTTGACTGGTAAACTGTTCTTCTAAACTTGTTGAAGAACAATTAACCAGGCGGGAAAAGTCACTAATTGGCTGCTTAATTAGCCGCTGTCACCGCGCGCGCTTCCACCGCGGCTGTGCGCGCGCCGCCGTGCCCTCGCGCTGCCTTCAGAGCTCAGACATCACTGTCTTGTCACAACCATTTAAGGGTCATGCTCTCAGACGGCAAGGAGCCCCCCCTCCTTGGATATGTCGGTGTTTTATGTCTGCGTCACAACAAGTCGGCGAGCGGGAGGGATGATGGCGTCTCTGGCGGCTTGATTCCGGCGCAGCTCTGACAAAACCCGCCGTAATAACATCAGTAGCTGGGGGGGAGGTGTGGGGATGGAGGGGGGGAGCAACAGCGACGGGAACATGACGAAACGGCACCGCGGAGGACGGACAAACTAGACGGAAAGACGGACAGTCGCCTTTCCCCTCCTCCTCCTCCTCTTCCTCCTCCTCCCCCTTGCTGACGGCTTGACTGACACACAGGCGCCTGGCACAGACACAGACATACATGCACATCATCCACTTTTCTTTTTGCTTTTCTTTTTTTTTCTCCTCCAAAAGCTGCGCATCGGAGCGGGCAGGAATCTGGGCAGCAGGGATCCACAGCAGATGAGGGCATTTCCTGTCCAGGAATCACTGTGACCCCGACGGAAAGGAGTTCGACTTGACAGGTACCCTTCACCGGCCAGCTCACTGTCCAATTTGCCCCATTCTCCATCTGATGCTGCTCAGCATCCTGCGTCTGCGTGGACCTGAGTGCATGCACTGGAACAAATGCTCAGTGTGCAAAAGACAGCGTCTGCAGAGTCATTTCACGCATCTGTTTAAGTTTTTAAGGTGTTGGAGGAGGTGAGGGCGACAGCAGCAAAGTGCACCGAGGACGCTTCAAGTGGCTGCACAGGGAGCTCTGCCTGCTCAGTTAAACTGTGTTGCAGTAACCATCATGCAGTGTGTGTGTGCGTGCGTTTTTCCCTGCGTGTGTTTGATGTGAGCAGTAATCATTTGTCTTCCTCTCTGGTTGTGTACACTCACTCTCATCCTTCACTGTGCTGGATACAGGCTGTCGCTATGCTCAGGTCTAAGAAGGAGGAGGAGGAGGGGGTTAGATTTTAACCCATTTGCACCAAAGCCCGCTGTCTGAGAGGCAGTCGGCACGCCGGGGCCGTAAACCCCTCCGTCAGCAGCGGCGGCGGCAAAATGTTCAGCAAATAAATCGGATTTCCATTTCACACGAGCCCTGCTCTCTCCTCTCTGTGTCTCTCGTCAGGATGGGGGGAGTCAGTGAGGGAGATGATGTGTTGGCTCGTTGGAGTGATGGACTACTGTACCTCGGCAATGTGAAACGAGTAAGTGCGTGTGTGTGTGTGTGTGTTGATCCAAAGCATTCTGATGGTCATGTTTCGCGTCTGCTCTCCTCCTCAGGTAGACGGAGTCAAGCAGTGTTGTCTGGTGAGATTTGAGGACAACTCAGAGTTCTGGGTTCTGAGGAAGGACATTCACTCGTGTAAGAAAACCTCTCTTTTCCCGTCAGCTGCTTTAGGAGTTAGAAACTTCCCTGCTCCGAGAACTTTTCCGACTGAGCAACAGATTTCAGCAGCGAGTTTCCGGAAAGTCTCCAGCTCGTTTTAGACCACGTTAAGGAGGATTTTCTGTTGCTGCTGAAAATGTGTCTGAAAGCAACATGCATGTTTTAGTTCTTTAGGCTGATGGTTGGAATGTGGTCAATGGAAGACTTTAGCAAAAGGATTTTTATTTTTTACGCTTTAATTTGAAGGATTTAGGCTTCCTTGTAATGTTTTCTTCTGTTCTCTTCTCAACTTTAACTATTTTTTTTGTCATTTTCTGGTCATGACAGGGTTTTCAGGTAAAAAAATAACAGTTTTTACTTTAAAAAGAACAAAGAAAAGAAGTGTCAGAATTAAAGATGTGAGAAAGTCAAGATGTCTTTAAAGAATCAGGACCAGAGAGATCCGTCATCCTTCAGCTGACACGTTTTCAGCTGATGGGTCTTTAGGCTTCGCCTTGTTGGAGATAAAATCCTCGTCTGTTCCTGTCAAACTGGGTACTTGTACTGCTTTTTTATAGATTTGGCTAAAATGGGAACATATTGTGTCTGTGACAGGCTTCATGTAACAGCAGAGCTTAAATAATTCTGGCTCGTCCCTTGATTTTGGGAGCTTTTTTCCACATCTGAATGATTGATCAGAGATTTACCACAGCAGGTCACGAACGTTAAGGTTTGAGAAAATAATCAGAAATAGGATTTTGAGAATGAAAATGTTATTTTAAAATAAGAAAGAATAAAACTAAACCAGCATTGGCAAAAATAACTACAATAATAGATATAAAACAGGAACTTCTTCTAAAACAAGCACCCTAAGTAGCATTTGGTTCTGATCAAACCCTGTAAATAACTCCAGGAGTTTTACAGAAGATGAAGAATAACATTAAAGTGACTGTGTGTATTTTCCCTGGCCATAGGGGGCAGTACATACCTAAATCATTGCAAGCAAGCCGTTATTTTGTGTTCGAGTAAGACCTTACCAACGGATGGCCATTAGGGTCAAAAATCTCTGGGAGCATTCAACCTCCAGCAAAATGACATCAGACTCCCTTTCATCACTGGCAACAAGCGAAGAGGTAAATGTGTAAAACAACATTTATAAATGGCGAAAGTTTTGTAACCGCTTGTTACAAATCAGTAAATGCATTTTGTCCTCACAGGCTCCCGTAGAAGGAAACATTGCGTCTAATATGGTGTCGCCCAGAGACTTAGACCCGCGCTGATGTATTTTAGACCTGATTTTTATGGTTATATGTTACGAAGCCGCTAATATTTTTCAACAACTGGGCATCATTTAATTCATTTTTAACATTTTGATGGATATTTTCAGAGATTAATAGTAAAAACGACATACTGTCACTTTAATAATAATAATCAGGTTGAGCTTTTCCTAAAACAGCCTACTTTTGATTTTTTTTGTCAACTTTTTTTTATTCCTAAATTCCTAATAAAGAAGCTTAATGAACCAGGAAAGGAAATTCTCAAATGTGGTTGGAAAAGCAGCCAAAGTTCAAAAAGAACTTTGAAAAACTTCAGATCAGGACCTTTTCTTTTAACAAGGTCTATAGGTGTGTTTCCACAATCGGAACTTCAGGGTAATTTTACCGGAACTTTCCGGCATGCGTGAGTCTCCACTTCACCAGGTCGGCCAAACGGCCATTTTCAGGAACCTTCGGAGTACCTGAAGGGGTAGGTACTCAAAATGGCCCAATGGAGTTGCTGAGCAGAACTTTTGATTAACTCACTCTGATTGGTTGTAAAGCAGTAGGAAATGACATCAGCAGACGTCGTCCAATACAACCGGCATTAGTAAAATTAGAAGAGTTGCTTGTGAAGCAGAATGGCAACAAAAGAAAATAAGCACGGATCGCGCTGCTTTAAAATTGCCATTACTAAACTCCCGACACTGAAAAACACGGGGACATTCCCCCACAACGACATAATTCACGAGGCTTTGTTGTCTCACAGAGCACCGTAAAAAACAAAGCTTCTTCTGATCATTGAACGCCACATTTTACATCACGCAGCTGCTCTCGTCCTCTGAATGGATTACATTTTTCTGGACCTCGACAGAATAAAACTTTTAATGTTATTAATGTTACTGTTTACGCTTTTTGGCACTGATCAGTGACATCACTCTGCCCAAGCAGTCGCCATATGCTGACATCTGTGCAAAGTCCTGAGAGGGCTGAATTTGAATGGAATCCCAACAGCTGAGAGGAACGGGCCATTGAATCTAACAGTAAATTTCCCCCTTGCAGAATTTACCCTGAAGTTCTGACAATGGAAACACGTCTTATTTATTCAAGTTTTTACAGAAGTTTTTACCAAACAAACTATACAGAACAAAGCCTCCGCTGCTGTACTGGATCAACTTAAAACCAAAAAGCAAACATAAAACAGGTTTCTGTTTAGCACTAAGTGACAACACAAAGATGAGTTTACAAAGGCAATAACAGAAATAGGTACAATTATCTAAAGAAACACGATCAAAATGAGACAGAAATGAAACCCAAACCAGATCAGACTTACCCACCAATCAGGACCTTTTTTAAAACAGATTACAATAGCCTGAGTGCTTGGAATTAAAGAACAAGACTTGAGACTTTTGCACAGTTCTGTAGAAAAATCACATTTATTTGACATTGTAGGGAATAAAACTTTATCCTCGGTTTGCTTTAACCTCACGTGTGCAGTCTAGTTATTATGAAACCCGACGTATTCTCTTGAATATAAATCACATCAAGACTGCTTCTAGGCTTCATAATTTTTTACTTTCAGATTTGATGAATCAAAAAATGAGGATTATTTCAACCCAAAATGCATCTTTTCTGACACTTCTGACATCAAGATGCTCAAATTATGTTTGCTTTTATTTTCCAGTTTTAAGCTGCAACCATTTTATTCTTTATAGTTCTGAGATCTCTTGGCTGTACTGGAAAATGCAGAAATAAAAAGGACATGGCTGTTTTAAAGGCTCTGATCGCTCTGATGACTGTAGTAGATTAATGACCTCGCAGGGCGACGTGTCCCCTGATCCACCTGACATGGAGTCAGAGGGGACGCTGGACACTTGTTAGGACAGGTGGAACAACAGCACGTCCAACGAAGTGAAATCTGAAAGGGTGCAGGAGACACTGAAATCAATGAGGTGGCAGCGATGTGAATCAATATACATAAATTAATGCAGTTGACTGCTCCCTTTCTGTCTTCCTCTCTCACATTTATCCCCCCCCCCTGTCTGTGTGTCTCAGTCTCTGCCGGAGTGGAAGAAGTTTGCTGTATCTGCGACGCTCCGCCTCTTAAAGAACCCCTCGTAAATTGTCTTAAATGTCGCCACGGTAAGGAAGCGCCCCTCATCACACGCGCTGCCAAACGTTGCTTCTCCGTCATTCCTGTTGTGACCTTGAAGATTTGACACAATATGGTAAATAAGAAGGCAGAGAGCCACACATCATAAATGATCTATGAGCTGTTGCATCTGCAGCCTGACTGAAGTGAAAACAAACGAGATGTCGCCAAACAAAACCTACGTTATACACAACGTGTTTAAACCGATGGAGCAGAACCAGCTTTTTATTAGCAGAATTAGCAGTCAGGCGTTTTCCGGGAGTTGGATTAATCTGATATGGGCGTTCATTTGTTTTAGAAGCCATCTTGTGTCTGAGTGTCATAAACAAATCAGAGAACCTCAGAAACACATCATCTCTAGTGCTCACTGAGCTGGAAAGGATTTTTAAAAGGATCTCTAAATAGTGAGAAGGCTCCATCTGTCCAGGTGGAGGCATTTTAACATCCTTGTTCCCCTCACACACCGGACACAAAAATTCTCAGTCTTCAAAGTCAGGATCGCTTCTAATCAGATAAAAGGCTTCGCTCACATCAAATAATTCAAAGCTTTGTGTGTTTGCTGTAGAGAAAAAGCTTAACTGTAACGACGTGCACGGCAGGTCTGCAGAGGTAAAAACTCTGCTGCTAAAATAAGCATTTATTCCTGTCTGTAGTTTGCTAAAGCTCCCGTAAACGAGCCTCTACACAGCTGGGATAATAACGTGATGCATTAGATCACTTTGGTTATGTTATTATCTAAATAATTAGGGAAGCTGGACTATGGAGTAAAACCCATGTGTGAACGGCGGCGGCTGTATCATGGTTTGTGGATATATGGTTGAATCAGAATTAAAATATCTCATCACTGAATTCTTAGAATAATATAGAAATGTTTACTGCAAACTGGTTTAATTCATGACCTAAAAAGACTTTTTCGGGCTATTTTCAAGTGTTTTTTTTGTTGTTGTACATGGCTCCCTGAACAGCCTCTGTTCAGAGAAATATAGTTTACTTCCTTCAGGACTGATGAATGTTTATTTTTATGGAATTCTGTTGTTATATGTTATATCTGTTACATGGGACAGTGAGAAACGTAATTTCAAGTCCTTTGTAAGTCAAGTGCATGTGAAGAATTCGACAATAAAAGCTCTCTTAATCTCTTAGATGTCTGATTTGAACACTGAGCAGTGCACAAAGTTAGAATTGAATAGTTGGCTAAATGCAGAGTTAAAAACCTGAATATTTGTGCATGAACTGATGTCGTTATTGACATTTTAGCATGCAGAAAAGTTGAAAAATGTTTAGATATTGGCCATGAAAATTGGTAGGGGTGCAACGGATCATCATTGATCTGTGATCCGCATGGATCACTCGCTATGGTTCGGCACGCAGATTGGTCGCGTGGAGGGTCAAGGCTGCACCTGTTCAATTAAAATGAGAAAAGCACACCGGTAGTCATGGTTAGCAGAGCTTGAAAAACCACCTGCATCGTTTAAGTCGCACATATGGGAGCGTTTTGGCTTCTCAGTAAAATACAATGATGATACAAACTGCAAAAATGAACGCGCACGCGTGCCTGCAGCCTGACGGCACAGCGCCGCACACACGTACCTCCGATCGCTGTGAAAGGAGGGAGGTGGACGCACCTGCAAAATGCCTGAGACAAGTATTACATTAACGTGGTGGGACCTGTATTGTTAAGGACAAATCTGTAAAAGAGGAGGAAAGGAAAGGAAACTGCACTGCAGAAAGGTGAGGAAGTGAGTGAAAGCAGGACACGCCGGGAGCGCGCACGCTATGGCAAGCCGTTTTAACATTTAATCACCAATCAGACCTCTTTCTAATTCCTACTTTATATAGCAAATTGCAAATTGAGCAGAACAATGTTACGCTAAATGTTCTACAAAATAAGGACGGAGAAGTTATTTGTCTTTTCTTTTCTTTCTGCTGATCTGAAAAATGATCCGATCCGTGACTGAAAACCGTGAGTTTTTTGATCCGTCGCACCACTAAAAATTGGCCCACCAAATCAGCCATTGGCTGACTATGACCTTTACATATCAGCTTTGGTATCAGTAATAGAGAAAACAATATCTACTCTGACTTCATACTCATCAGACGTGCAGGTTTTAAAAACACCCAGCAGAACAGTCAGGAAACGGGTATGTCGTTAGTGCGGCTTCACACAAACATGGTTAGTGTCAGTCTGAGGAAGGCGAGAAGCAAACATGGCTCCCTACGTGCTGCTAAATGTTCTGCATGATTTTAAAACCAAATTATTTAAAATGGAGCTGCTCTGCCATTACTGTCATCCTGGCTGTCGGTCTGAAAAAGACAAATTAAACGCTCTGCCTCCTCCTCTGTTACAGGTTATCATCCGGAGTGTCACACACCGGCCATCGAACTGGAAGCCGACAGCGATTCGTGGATTTGTCGGCAATGTGTCTTTGCAGTCGCAACCAAGGTCAGGCTGCTAATCTCTCCGTCTCGCTCATAAAAAACAGCATTCGGGCTGGAATAATGGAGGAACCCTGTCAAATACATCAAGACTGCGTGCTGCATGTAATGTGTTTATCTGAGGCTGAAAACACACTCGTTCTCTCAGCATTGACTCTGATGTGAGACGTTCTACATTGTGTCTGAGGAACTGTGGACAATCGGTTTACAGGAAATCAGGAGCACATTTAAAGTCAATCCATCACATGTGCTTCATTTCTGTTCCTGTAAGATGAAAAAAAATGTAATTATCAATCTGTCAAAGTCCAGATCTCAAAAATTCTGGTGCCAAAGACGCCATCTTTCATGGATGACCTACAATAAAATGAGATGAATCCATTAGAGGATCCAGGGGCGGGGCCACAGAGGCGTTAGCCCCTGCTGAAATCTGATTGGCTTTCTGAAGTGCCCCTGTCCTGATCATAGGTGGATGCAATTGCAAATCCAAACACTAATGAGCCAAATAGGAATTTCCAGAGTGAAATCTTTTGCATGGCTGTTGGACTAATACTTGGCCCCTCTATAAATATTGTGGGGTTTTAATGGTCCCATCCTAGATCCGCCCCTGGATGAATATCCTTGTCCTCTCATTAAATGTCTTTTTGTTTTGGACATCTCCACTGATTCAAAGGGATTTAATGGCTCACGACCAATCAGTTCTATCCCAAATCTGTTCTTTCCTAGAGAGGCGGAGCTCTGAAGCGAGGACGCTTCGCCCGACTCATGCAGTTTATGAAACTCCGCCTCCCCTACCAGCTGTCGTCTTTAGACTGGGACCCGCAGCATCTGACCAACCAGCAGCAGTGTTACTGCTACTGCGCCGGACCTGGAGAGTGAGTTTAAACACACCGGTCATGTCTGCTCTCTCGCCTCACTCGTCCTCTGGGTTATTTATAATTGGCTGGAGCTCGGGTTGTTAATTAAATTTAATGTAAAGCGATTTTTTTAACTCTTCGTTTTTGTGTTTATCTGCAGAATAAAACAAACTTGTCTTATTTTTAGTTGTATGTGAACCCAAAATCATCGTGTAAGTGGTGTTGGACATGTTGTTGTGCAGATGAGATTAATGCTTGTTGTGTTTTCTTGTTGCTGGGCTGCAGGTGGAACCTGAAGATGCTGCAGTGTGGAAGCTGTGGTCAGTGGTTCCATGAGGCCTGCACACAGTGTCTAATGAAGCCTTTGCTTTACGGGGACAGGTAGGTGACAGATCTCTAACCTGCGTATGGACATCTCTATCTGGACTCCAAAGATTCTTTTTAAATTATTTTTAGGAACTATTTTTGCTCTACTGAATTTTGCATTAACGTGAAACAGATCTCGATCAGTCAGTTGGCCTGCTAAGTGGTTAGTTATATGATGTTTATGTAATTAAGTCACTTATAAGTTCCATAAGAGACTTGCATTTTGTGCGATCAAAAACGTATAAATGACATCCGATATAGCCGTGACATGCTGTCAGTCCACTTCTGGACCAAATCCTGACTGATGGCAGCCTATTATTCAACATTGGTGCTTGGAGTTGAGTAATATTTTTCTCCCTGAGCCACTTAGTTCTGACTGTTCCTGGACGGTTGGAGGAGTTCCTCTGGGAGGATGTTTAGGTACCATTGTTTCTTCATGGCTGTTCTCAGGCTAAACTGAGAACATCAGTCTGTCTCTGATGCTTTTCCTGGAGAGAAGTGGCTTCTTTGCTGCCCTTCTTTATACCAAGTCGTCCTCCAGAAATATTTTCCTCGTTATACTGCAGATGGACTCACACCTACCTGCTGTCTTTTTACTCAGAGCTGGCGGTTGATGTTTGTGTCAATCTCAGAACTTTGAACCCCAGCTGTGTTTCATCAGACTTTCAAACTGGCTCTTATATTGACCCCTGAAATCCTCAACATGAATGGATCGATAAAATTTCAGCTGAATGGTGAAAATATATGAATTCTGATAATAAATTTGTTACAATATCTAACTGATGTAACAAAGTAAATAAAACTCTTGACAAATAGTTAATTGTAAGAAAATATACAAATTAGGACATTGATGTTTGCAAACGCCATTCACCGAAAGTCACAGCCTAGTGAGATTCTGGTCCCACACCAACATAAAAACAATCAAACATTCATTTGGTGCAAAAAGCATTATAAATTCAGCTCAAATGCTTGACAACAGGTTTAAGGAAATAAATAAAGACAAATCCAGACATTCGCAGCCTTACCGGTAGGGCTGGGCGATATGGCCTAAAATCAATATCACGATATATTGAGGAGTTCACCTCGATAACGATAAATGGACGATAACTACATGTAAGCGCAAAAACAAAAGTTGTCCACTAGATGGGGCTGTCACGTGTATTATGTTGAGTCACGCTGTCATGTGACCCGAGGTGGTAAAAGGGACATGAACGTCGTCAACCTACACACATCTTTTCATTTTTTTATTACCAAATTTATTGACATGGGAAAAATATCAGTTAAAGTCAGAAATTTTGATAACGATAAAATTTATCGCCCAGCCCTACTTACCGGGCGCGTAACATCCGCAAAACTAGTATGTAGCAATTAGCCGCCATTATAGTGGATGGATACGTTTCCACTGGCGGAGAAGCGTTACATTTTGGAAGCATCCCAGGTGCGTATGCATGCGTTGCTCAGTCCTCGAGTCTATTTTTTATGAGCTATGCCTCCACAACGCATCAAATTCAGATTGGGACAGACAGGAAGTCAAACACGAAAGCAGTGTCAAACATCTGGAAAACATTCAAAATAAAAGTCAACTAAAGAATTCTATTGTGTTTTTATGAAAAAAATATTTTTATTCATTTCGTAGTTATTAATGTATTTGAATCCAATATTAGGGGGAGAATTATTTTTTAATTCAATGTTTTGTGGCTAAATTCCTAAAAGTTTTTTGGGGAAAGTACCTGTTAAAGCAGTGTCTGACCAACACATTAACTGAGGAAAGCAACAGTTTTATGGAGCGGGAAACTGCAGATAAACAAACCATAAATCAGAATTCATAACGAACACATTAATCATCTTGTTTAAAGTGGCTGACCGGAGTGAAATTGATTAAGACGTCTCTGAGACAGCTTCCCCTGTCGAAGAACTGTCTTCATTATCCTAAATGATCAGTGGACATGTGGAGCGATCCAAGCTACAAGAACAACAAATCACCCCAAAGCAAAAACAGATCATTCAGACACGATTCTGGGTGGAAAAGCAGGACCAGATTCATCTCGTCCCTCCGTTTAAGTTCATGTTGTCATTAACCGAGTCTGGGACGCCGGTCTGTGACGCTGCCCAGGCTGCAGGAGGGGAGGAGGATGAAAGAAGGAATGAAAGTGAGATTGACGGTTGTGGAGAATGAGGCAGGATTGGTGGAACATCTGCTGAGCAGGTGATGGAGGAAGAGCGAAGTCTGAGTTCACAGTCAGAATAGTAAACACTCGCTGCCATCACAGCGTGTCGGAGCTTCATTCTGAGAGTGACCTTCATGCAAACGGATCGACGGGCTGAGTTGCTTAGAAAAATACACAGTAGTGTTCATTTCCTGTTCAGCTTCTATTGTGTAGAAATAAGATTTTATTTAAGGAGGGAAGAAAAGACACTAATAAAAACACTTTTGACACATGAAGATGGATCATTTTGTGTTTTTGTTCAGGTTTTATCAGTTCCAGTGTTCCATTTGTACAAAGGGACCTGAGACGATCCTGAGACTACCAATGACCTGGTAAAGACCATCACAAATACAGATGTTTACTCATCTAACCCTACAGATGAATGCATGAAACCTTCATTAGATTAACAATAATGTTTCCTTGTTTTTTGTATTTTACCTTTGTGAGTGAAATCTCTAATTCTCACCTGTTGTATTTGAAATGCAGGGTGGATTTGGCTCATTTAGTGCTCTACCATCTCTCTCTGTGCTGTAAGAGGAAATACTTTGATTTTGACCATGAAATCCTGTCCTTCACCAACGAGAATTGGGACTCGTTGCTCCTGGGCGCGGTATTGATATCTCACTGTTTAAGCACCATGATGAAATGATGTGAAATACTTCCAGGCTTTTTACTGTTTGAGATTTAAAGCTTATTAACCACCATTAAAGTAAAATTTAATGTCTGACCTCTGTGGAAGCTCAAAAGGAGACGCAGAGTTAAAGAATTCAGTGTTTTGGGCAGAAGTTTGTTAAATTATTGAGCTGAAATATTCCTGTTTGATCCTCCTTTGCTTCTAGATTCTGGTTTAAATTATTGACGTGAAGCTCAGTTAATCAGCTGTTTATATAATAATCTTAATTAGCAAATTAGCATAGTGTTTCAGTACATTGAAAGTGAATAGATTATTATTAGTATAGCCAATAAATGTAGAAAAAAATTATTTAAAATTTGAGTTTTCACAGTTTGTTGTTTGTGGCTGTGTCCAGATGTGTGGTTACCACGGTAACCTTAATAAACCACTGGCAATTACATTTGTGACCCTGTTAGGTTAAAGTGGTGGCCCTAAAAAGTAACTGGCAACATTTCTTAAGATGCAAACATATTTAGATATTATTTATAATTTTTTATATATTTTTTTATTTAAAACAAATTTTGTCTTAATTTTTTTTTTTATCTAAAGTACTTTTTGGGATTTATGAATTTAGAAGAAAGGTTGGTGCTTTCTTATGAAACTTTTCTAATTTAAAATGAAAGTAAATGATATTCACCCTTTCCTTGATTCTGACAGGAAATAGAACAAAATCTATTAAAGAGCAAAAACAAAAGCCTTTAAAATAAAATATTTATTTGGTTTTTTGCACCAGTGGCTTAATTTATATAAAAAAATGTGATTGTTTTGATTTTAAAATAACAAATTAAATCTAATAACTCCTTAACTGATTTATTAATGATTATGTATTCATGACTCTGATAAAATAATTTTCTTTATGCGCACTTTCACCAGCCATTTAGCTTTTTTACTTTTTTGCTATAGGATTATTTTTCCAGTATGCAGGTTTTATCACTGCAGGAAGCATTTTTAAATATAATTTCATTCATTCTTTGGATAAAAAGTTTAATTTTTAATTTAAAATTTTCTGCATGTAGCAGAGGGTTCTCCTCTGTTTTTCCTGCAGACATTTAGACATTAGTCGTTTAATAACAGTCACGGAGCCGCAGCATTTAATTTTTTATGCCACCATTCCAGCTGTCAGCAGCTGTAAGAGAGAATGATCTTATGCATTTGATGCATATTGTCACTATAATTTATTTTTCTTTCGGTCCGTCTGTCCTCCAGCTCTCAGACACGCCAAGGCAGGACCGCTGTCACAATCTGCTCGGTGCGCTCAACTCCAACAAGGACAGGTAAGTCATCGTGTGTGATGGGAGGAATACAGACGGAGCACGCATGACCCGGGCTGATGAGGAGGCCTGCTGGTTAATATAAAGGAGGTGACATCATGTGTGAAGAGGGAGAAAAATGCATCTGACTGATGAGGAGAAATGTAACACTTGTAGGTTCTCATTTTGTCTCCGCCCAAGTTGTTAGTATTAAGGTATTACACTCGGAAAAAAGTGGATTTTTGTTGAATTTTGTGTAAAAATAACCTTTGCAGTCAAAGAAAACGGCACATTTCTTCAGGCAAAGTCTGTTCTAATTACATGCAAGTTAATTACAGAGTCCCTCCTTTTGAAGTGTTCCCATCAGCAGGAAAAGAACATTGTGTCAGACGGCTCTAAAGTCGTTATTAGTGAAGAGGGGGAACAAAAAAACCTCTCAGTGTGATGTTTCTGCTCAGGTTCGTCTCTGGAAAAGAGATCAAGAAGAAGAAGTGTCTCTTTGGGCTGCAGGTTCGAGCCCCGCCTCCACTGACGTCTGACTCGTCACCTCTCATCACTGATCCACCAATCAGCATCACCCACCGGAGAAGGTCAGAGTGAGGACACCTGGTCCTGTTTTTGGCTCATTAAACATTTAACTCATCAATGAAAGAAAAATTATGAAATTCACCAAAAGTGTTACAAAAGCAGTGTTACAACAAATAATTCTTGACCCGGGTTAGAATATTGCAAACAGAGACTCAACTCACGTTAAGGATAGTCTTTAAATTATCTGTAATAAAATTATCATCTATTTATGCAGAAAATCCTGCATCGTTGTGTCCCCACTCACCCACCAGAAATATTAAGGTTTTATGCACACTGTAATATTAACTCTCCAGGTTTTTATATTAACATTTCACAATGCTTCTCCTTGTACGCGCTGCAGAGCAAAATGGCACCATCTCACATGTTCATAATTCACTGGCCTGATATGTCAGGATGCTGGAAGTCTCGTTTTCTCTTTTTCTTCTCCTAAACAGAAATTAAGTTTGCAATTGTGGAATAACCAATAAAAGCACAGCTGTTTTCCATTTCAGGAGTTTTGGTGGGTATTCCCTCTGAAAAAGACACCATAGTGGTAAAAAAAAACCTAAGGATGTGTAAAAGATCTCAGAGTAGTTAGTATCTTACCTGCAGATGACTGGGTTGAAGTAATGGGTCACAATAATAACTTATATTTTAATTTATATATATATATATAATCTGTTTTATTTTATTTTTTACTGTTGTACTATTGAGATCAATGTAATGTGTAATGAGTATAAATAGTGATTGTAATCCTAATCTGGCTTATCACTACTGTCCCTAAACAGAGTTGCTCTGACGGTTTTCTGCTCCTCTTTTATTTCCCACAGGATCAAAGGAAAATACCCTGATCCACTTGCTAAATGATCACTTCCTTGCATGTTGCACCCATCAGCAGACCCTCATGGAGCCATGATGAGAAATCAAACCCATCCACAGAGGAAGGTGTGTTTGTTTATGTTTGTTTACTAATGCATGTGTGTGTTTGCTCCCCTCAGCCCGTTGTCACTACCCTGCCAGAGAAGAGTCGGAGGGCCGGAGTCTCGTAAATCAAAGCGTCGCATCATGGAGACACAGGTCAGCTCCCCTGTCTCAGGAGGAGGGGGGTGGGGGTCTGGACCACGGTACCTTGTTGATATTTTCCTCCTCTTTTCTTTTTAAATGCACCCAGGTAAACATCCTTGCGTGACCCAAATAACCCGTCAGTCTCACAGAGCCGTCTCCATCAGCCTCTGTCTTTCTGCTCCTTTCACACTTGGCTGCGTCTGTTTGTTCTCTCCTCCCTGCAGGAACCTTAAAGCCCGCTAATGTTTTAGAGAACACAAATAGATTAATAGCAGCTGTGAGAGCCGTGGTGGCGCTCTGCTAAAATGTATAATTCAGATCCAATCTTGCTAAAACCTGCTCTTGTATTTCATCAACACCTGCGGTTCAACGACACATTTATCATTATCATCAGAGCCGATTCCCAGCGGACGGCTCTGAAACAAGCAGCCTCACATGTGCTGGTTACTATTTTTACTCGGCGTTCTTAAGCACGAACGCTCGTTGTGCTTTGTTCCTCCTACACATCGCTCTGATCTGTGTATGTGCACGTACTGTAATCCTGGAACAATACGCTCTGCACCGCTCTTGTTTTTTTCTCTCCACTCTGGCACATCCAGGCCTCATTGTTCTCCTCTGACGGATGCTAATCTCCGTCTGTCTTGGAGGAGCAGGTTTGAGGAAAGTGAGATGGGTAGGAATGCTGATACGTGGAGTCTGGGATCACTTCCAAGTGCACTTTGCAGTCAATTACAGTTTGGCCAGGTGGCGCTGGCACCTTGACAGCGCTACTCTGACAGAACGCCGCCGTTTAAAGGCGCAGACATCAGCCGAAGCCACTGATTAATAATCTCCCATCATAACTGTCATGCTACAGAAGCGGCTCGGTGTGCTGCTGTGCGGTGACCGCCTCCAAGAGGGTGTTTTTACTTTTTATGAGTCGACAGCAGCTTCCTCGCTGACCCATCGGGTCGTGGACAGTTTACAGAAAACACAAAAAACACAAAAACTGAACTTGACACTCCAGCAAACACGAAGGTAACGGTGTTGGAGGGACTGATGATGTTGGCTCAGACACCAGCTGATCCCTGTGTCTCCCCTCTGCCCAGACCTGCCCACCCCCGGTTACTGCCAACCCTGTTGAGCTGCTGCCATGTTGCCATGGCTACATGGGAGGAGCTAACCTTTACAACTCCAGGAAGTCGGAGGAGGAGCTTAACGTGTGGTAAGGGCTGTCAGTACAGGTTACTTTGTGCTGAAGGTAATTTTTTAAGCAACACTGGAAAAAATAAGTACAACATACCTGAGTGTAGCTCACTACTTGGGCATTTTAATTCAGAATGCTTCTGTGTAAATATTTATCAGGTAATTATTTTCACAGTAACAGCAGATTTATTTCTTGTATTTCTTTATAACATCTTTATCGTGTCTTCTAGCATTAGCATTAAAGCTACAATCCAGAGTATTTTTTATCCCACGGCACCATCTAGAGGCTGACAAATGTATCCCACCTTAAGCTGTTGTCACCATAGACATGAATACGTAGACACCCCGATGGGCGCTGGAGAGTGCAACATTGTTGCCGCCATATTGGATGGGTCCCTCACTCTCCAAACCCAACTGGAGTCAATGCAGAGTGAGCAACTATTCCCTGTTTCTTGTGCAGCCTACGGTTGCAACAACCGCCGTACTATTGAAAACAGATCACCTGGGATTACTATTGACTTTTCTAACCTACCCATTGGGATTTTATATTTTAATTTATTTTGTTTAATTATATTTATATTTGAATTATCATGCCATACATTGTGTCTGATTTTGTGAAAAAGCATAATAAAATATGTCTTTTTAGTTGGCACATTCCTCAGTAGAAATAAATGCACTGGGGGTGAATGGAGACCCATCCAAGATGGCGGCCGGCCACTACGGCAGCTCCAATAGGCAGCGCCAGTCCACAGGGCATCTACGTATATGATTTCTGTGGTTGTCACCACATCCATATTTACAGCCGAAAGCAAAATCTAGATTTTCAATTTCAATTTTTTTTTTTTATTGGTTTAGGTTGCAAATCAGGCATGCAAAAGTGATTAAATGTGATCACTAGCCCTGTAAAGGGTTGAAAAACAGTTTTCTCTTGAAGCACAGCTACATATAAACATGATTTCTTTGGTGGATTAAAGTCATAATCATTGCTGCGTTGGTCTGTCCTCATCCTCAGCCCTCCTCCCAAACGAATGTATGCCTTCTACCACAGCACTTACAATGGAAACACTGCTGCGTTTCCCAGGAATCTTCATCACTACAACAGGTTTTACTCATGATTCTCCTCATGATTACCATTAAAGGTAGGGTAGGAGTTTCTGACAAAGCCATTCTAGCTAACTATGTTCTGAAGAAACACATTTTAAAGGTCCAACCTCCTTCCTTCAGGCTCCGCCCCTAAGCCACACCTCCAGGTTACAGGAGAATGCAGATCACAACAGATACTGTCAAAAAACCATAAAAACGTAACATTATCTTTTTGAATTGTTGCGTTACCGTAGTATGCTAGCTAATGTAGTTAGCTGTCACTTCCTGTTCAGCTGCTCTGAGCCGACAACAAGCCATTTGTGCACATAGTGGGGTATGAGCAGAGGGGGGAGGGATGGTCAGAGGAGCAGTTTGGATGGATGGATCAGGATCCAATCATTAAAGGAGCCATATCATGGAAAATCCACTTTTTGGAGCTTTTTACCATGTGATAATGTTATTTCTTCATGAAAAATACCCCCAAACCCGCTTTTCCCTGCATTCATACATTTTCCTGTCTCAACTGCAATTGTTCAGATATTTTGGAAAAGTCTGCAAACAAGAGGAAAGACCGTTTTATTTATGGGTACAAATTCAGACTGACAAAAATAACTAATATTTAAGATAAAATGACATCTCAATAGTGCCAGTGGTAATATTGTATCATATATTGTGCCTACCTTTGCTCTCAAAGCATTAAAATAGCATGATCTGGTTCCTTTAAAGCCCAGGTTCACTGAGAAACCGTTTTTACTTGCTAATTTTTAAATATGATCAGAGTTAACATGCAGGCTAAGTGTGAAAATATTCTCCCCTTTTCTGCATTAACTGCTGATAGAAAATAGACGGGGAAACGCTCGGGTCAGAAAAAGCCAAACAGATCTATGTCACACTGTAAAATTAGCATTGATGGACTCACCCATATGGGCTCATGATGGGGAAGGCTGTTGTTGATTTAGCGTCCAGGAGAGATCAGAGCACATCTTGGCTAGTAGAAGCTAACTGTTAGCATTAGCAACTTCACAACATGACAGAACTCCTTCAGGCTTGTGTTGTTTGTGGAGATAAAACATCATGCAAAGAAAATGGAGTCAGTGGTAGAGTTGCTATTAGCTAATCAGAGACGAGATCTTCTCCCCTCTCCTCTGGCTTAATTCCATTTCCTGAAACAGGAGCGCCAGAGTTTTTTTTCCCACAAGTCAGTAATTTAAACTAGAGACCACTGCAAATGTGTTGAAAAAAATTTGTGAACTTGGTCTTCAAGAACGAGACGTTCACTAGGATTGGATGAGGGTTTTCCATGATTGACCGTTTCAGAGGTGATTACAGCTATTCCTTTGTCTGACTAAACATTTAATTTAATGGTTGTCATGAGTATGTGAGGTGCATTTCAAGCAATAAGGCAAATAAAGGCTCCAGACAGTGATCTCCTACCCCTCCTTTAATCAAGTCAAATTTAAATTTATCTGATAAATAAGATATTTTATTTGTGTCTGGATGAGAGAATAGTCACGATGGTGTAAACTGATTTCCTTTCCTTCTAGTGCGGCGGACACCTGCAGACTTACACCAGCGTGCTTCCCATATTCCTTTAACTCCAGTGGCAACCACCACCATCACCATCTCCACCAGCACCAGCACCACCACAGCCACCAACACCACCACCAGCACCAGCCAGGCCAGAAGCAGCTGGAGCCCCTTGTCCTGCGTGACGTCCCTCCCTATCAGGCCGGCGTGGGCGGAGGGGGAGCTGTGGGAGCAGGAGGCGGAGCTGGGATGGGGATGGGAGGGGGCGATGGGACTGTAGCCAGGAGCTGGGGAGGAGGGGAGGCGGTGAGGATCCTGGCGAGGCGTGTCACACCAGATGGGAAGGTGCAGTACCTGGTGGAGTGGGACAACGTGAGCTTGTACTGAAGCAGGAAGCGTAGTGACTGTTGTGTATTTAATACGTGTTTAAACAAAAACAAGAAGCGTCCGTGTTCCAGATCCAGGTTCTCCTCAGTTCCACGTTCTAACCTCACTACTCGTGACTAAATGTGGTGTTCCTCTGATATTTGTACTGTTACCTTTGGAAGATGCCTTTTACAGTGAAACTATTTTAGCCTGATGGTTTGTTTAGAGTCGGAGACGCATCATAGAACAAAAAGTTACTCAACATTAGAGCAGAAAACCCGTCTTTTTCCTTTTGCATCAGAAATGTCGCTTATTTTCCTGTTTTATTATAAATATCCTAAAAAAGAAGACGGTGCGTTTGTGAATTGAGTTTGATCCAGGAAGTAGAAATCCTGTTTTTGATACCACGTGTTTAGCTCTTTTGTTTCAGGCATTTAAACAAACATTTTCTACTTTGTAAATGTTGATATTTACTCTTCTGATATGTAAAAGACATTCTGGCATCGAGGGTCGGCTGTAACTTGCTGTTTTCTTTCTCTGCGGACTCAGACGGGTCAGGACTCCGGTCCAGAACCCGTTCCTTCCTTGTGATGTCAGCAGAGGGTGGTTGTGATGGACGTCTCTGGAAAAGCTCTGTTCCTGATGCTGATGTGGCATTAAAGTCCCTGCTGGACTTCTCCTCACTAGTGCTCTGATCCAAGGCGGTACCGCCACACAGCCGGGCTCTTGGACTTGTTTCTCACAACCATTTCTTCCTTCGTACATCTGGAATACAGATCTATCCGACCACCGTCCTCCTGTGGTTCTGCTTCATCCCACATGAAGTCCCAGAGAAGTTGGTGCTTGGGAATATTGCTCTGAATTTCAGAACAGTTTCCTGAGTAATTCCTGATCGGAATGATGGTTCTGGATGTGGTTCTGACTCACTACTTCCTTCTTGGTCCTTTAAGAGATAAAATGTGTTACTGACCTCAAATACAGGAACATAAACTTTTTATTACAATAATCAGAGGATTCAGGAAGCTCAGAAGGAAAAATGCTGTTTTTATCTAAATGTGTCTAAAGGTTAAGCAGAGGTTTTATCGATGAACTAAACTCTGCAGTCTGCCAGGAAACAGTCTGACCCATTCATGAACATCACCAGTGACCCAAAAGACCCTCGCTGAGCTACTCAGCTGTTCAGAAAGAGGAAAAATTAAAGCAGTAACTCAATAAAATGTTATCATTTAATCCTGGACTAAAGCAGAAGTCTATAAAGAATAAAATCAGATTCATGCCAAATTTGAAACAACAAAAGTGGCCAACACTCACCCAGGGTTTAAATAGTGAATCAAAATAACACTTGATCATTTAAAATGAGCACATCTCAGAATAATCGACCCAAAACTGTTTTATTCATTTATGCATTCAGTTCAGATTTATTCTGATCATTTAAAATGAGAACTTGTAAATAAAATGATTAATTTTAACGTCAGAGCTTTTTAGATTAGACTTCCAGAAGATATTTACATGCCTTCCCTTTAACTGTTTTATTATCATCATTATTATTATTTAGTTACCAACAGTTTCTAACTGCCTCTTTTTTTTATCTGTACACATTAAAATCAAACTTCTGATTGTAGGAGAACATTTATAAATTCAGGTCAAACACTATGGGGTGCCACTTGTAAAGTCAAACAGTCATAACAGCAGTATTTTGGGTTATTTTGCTTATAAGAGAAGAAAAATGGGAGTGCATTTTTCAAAGCCATATTTTCAGCATATTATTCATACATTTATAAATGTTAAAGTTTCCAACTAAATATTTAGTTAGCAAGCTAAATGTTTAATTTAGAGGTAAATATTTATTTTCCAAAATAAATATTTAGAACCTCGCTAAATATTTATTTTTAGGCTAAACCTAAATATTAATTTTGCAAACTAAATGTTTAGCTTCAAAATAAATATTTAGCTGTGATCTAAAAATTTATTTTGGAAACTAAATATATCCCAGCTAAATATTTAGTTCGTAAACTAAATATTTAGGTCTGACGGCCTAAATATTTATTTTGCTAACTAAATGTTTAGTTGGGAACATTTATAAATGTATGAAAATATGACTTTGAAAAATGAAGTCCCATTTTTTTCTCTTATGATAAGCTAAATAACCCAAAATACTGTTGTTACGTTATGACTGACTTTACAAATGGCACCCCATAAAACACCTGGCGTAGAAATGATTTAAATTAAATTTAAATGTTTTTACAACAATTATTTGTTTCTAAAGTTGGGCCCATTTATTAGGTTTATATCCAGAAACTCATTAAAGAACAGCTACTACAAAACATAAAAAAAATTATAGTAAAAAACAGTTTAATATTATTATCTATAATTATTACCATATATGGTTTTCCTGTCTGATTTGATTGTTTTTTAAATCTGCAGCATTTTATGCTTGTAGTTAAAAGTTAGGACCATCTGATTTTATAAGGAGGCTGTGTTGTTTATTATATAAATAAAAACATATTAACTGTAGTGACCTTTTACCTTTGATGTGGTTAAATGAGTTAACCTAATGCTGATTGGCCGGTTTAACTGAATCAGCCAATCAAAAGATGAGAAGCTTACCAGAAGGAAGGTTTATTACTGATGGACAGATGTGTGGAAGAGAAGGTAGTTTGTTGTGTGATTACATCAACCTCAATGTTTATAAAATATAAACTTCCTCAAAAGTCACTTTATTTAAACAGCATCGGTTTCTTTGAGATTTAAGAGCTAAAATACCGTTTAAGTCTCAGAGTTTATATTTCTACTGAAGTTTATGTCTGAGGTAACAAGTCCAACAGTCAGTTTGATTCAAAATAATAAAGAAAAATGTGGAAAACATCAAATTAATGCAAAGATCTCATATTTTTGTTCTTTCTGATTTCTCAGATTAAAAGTTGGATTTTGTTTTCTGTGGTTTTATTTTAGGAGTGTTGAAGCTCTATAGGCAGTGATGATGGACGTGTGTGTGTGTGCGTGTGTGTGTGTGCACGCAGACCTGATCACTACCAGACCTGCCTTTAGTAGACCCGGTCTGCCAACATGAAGTAGGCTAAACGATCTCAAAAGCAACACTGCCCCATTCTAACCACACCTGGTTCATGTTAAGGTCAGAGGTCATGATTGAACAAAGACCTGTCTCACATTTACCAAGAAAAATCAACGATCCCAAAGACTTCTGGATAAAGGGAGACCTTCTGGAAGGTGTGAGTCCTGTTCCATCTGGTGTCAAACTAAAACATCAAGCAGACGTGGTGGTGGTCGTGTGATGCTGCATCAGGACCACCTGCTGTAACTGATGGAACCATGAATTCTGCTCACTAGTAGAACATTGTGAAGGAGAACATCTGACCTTTGACCTTTAACAGACCATTTATGCTTGAAAACCCTCCAATATGACTGAAATCAGACGATTCTGTAAAGAAGAGCAGGACAAAACTCCTCCTCCTTAGGTTAGGGGCTGGTCTGGGTAGATTTGTTCCCTCATTTCATTAAAACATCAATTAAAACCTGAGTTTTCTATTTTTTCTGTTTTTTAATAAAGAAAATATATTTAAATGTGTTATTTTGAGTTTTTAAACGAATCCCAGACTTTGGTAGCATAGTGAACTAGACCAAAGTCTTGCTTTGCAGAGTTATTCACATATATAGGATGGCTTGCCAGGCTAAGACTTTGGGGTCAAGGATCAAAAATATCTGGATAAGAGTTTTAACTTTTGTTTATTTTGTCCTGCAGCTGACTTTGTGTCATTAGTAAAGACTTTATAACATCCATCTGCTTTCTAAATCAAATAAATTAAATGAATAAATCTGACCTTGACCAACTCAAGGCTTTTTGTGTTGAGTTTACAGATGAACTAAAATATTTCTAATATTAGAGAGAAAATAAAATCAGCTGTTTTAACGTTTTCTCTGATATTGAACAAAATCTTTTGAGAACATTTTGTTAAAAAACTGAAACAACACGGTTCTCAATAAATTGAATGCAGAATCACAACTGCAGGAACGACAAACTTCCTGACAAAGATGGAACGATGAATCTAAACAAAGAGAAAATGATAAAGGAATATGTTTCATCTGTTCTAACTTGGGATCAATACTTTTATATCAAACGTCTCTAAAATCAGATGCTTAAAACTGTCCACATCGTTTTTCAAAAATATCTTCTGCAGCAGTTCAAAAATTAAATTAAAGCAAAAAAAAAAAAAAAAAATGAATGAATGAGATACTGAAATCACACAGATTCATAGATGAAATAAATGCAACTTTGTTAATTTTTAAGGTTTAAAACAGCAGGACATTTTTAAAATGACCTTGAACAGTACCTAAACTTTGATTAAAGCCATACTATGCAAATTTTTCATATTTTTATATCATTTTCTTGAGCCAGTTTGTGCTAAAATGATATTTACAGGGTTAATGAAATGTCACTCAGACCCCTACTGCCCCCTGTGGCCAGAATACCACACTTGCAACTTCAGAGTGGCAAGTGTCACTTAGAAAAAGGAGCTGACATGCCTGGCGCTGCAGTCTGCTTCCAGCATGTTTCCTGCATGTTTTAGATCATGAACACAGCTGATTTGTTTGATTTAGTGATGAACCGCTCCTGTAGACACTAATGAAGACTGAGGAGACATTTCAGCAGTTAGATTAAGGCGTTAAAAAGACGAACGCACAGCGAGGAGATAAGTTTCACTTCTGCTTTCACTAACAGAACACTAGGGGGTGCTAAAAACAAGCCAAAACGGCATAGAATGCCTTTAATACGCGATATATTCAAAATCCATTGACTTCTGTCACCTCTGAAAACTTTACAAGTTACACTGATGAAAGCTATTTTTTTTATTTCAGTGATCTTGTTTTTGAAAATTAAACAAATCCGCGAGAAGCCTGGTGAATTGTTCCAACAGGAATGATGAATTGCATCTCTGCCAAATTTGTCCTGAAGGAGGGTTTAGCTACTTTTATGGCTGCTGCCAGCATGAAAGACAGATGTTTGTTTTGTGTTTGTGCCAGTTCTCAAGACAAACGGAGCGGCCAAATAATAAAATCTCACAGGTTTTAGGACTTACCCTGTTTCTGGCATGCAGATGCATTCATTTGGAAATGCTGCTGTTTTCATTTTTTGTGTCTGATTTGCACCTGGACTTTACAGTTTCTGAGTTTTTACATATTTTTTGCATTTTTTTAAAAAAATCCCTAAAAATAAATAGATCTGAGACAGCAATTCCAGGTTCTTGTACTGTCTGTTTGGAGGCGCAACAGTAAATATATTTCACAGACATTTTGACAAGCTACATTGCGAGTTGTGCATGTAATGAAATAAAAGATAGATGACTTAATTCCACTGAGCTGCTATAAATTCTGAAGGCTGACAATGATTGCTGGTGCACAGATTTACCCCTGTGAGAGCTTACTTCAACATTTAACATGGACATTATTAATATGTGACGTGACGTTTGTGCTTTTTTATTAGTTAAAAAAGTGGAAATATCTGTACACCGACTAGGATTAAAATAATATATTAAACTGGTATAGTTTTTTTTTTTTCATGCATCCAATTTAGGTACTGTGGTGACAGATACTTCATGTTTACAGTATTTGATTATTAAAATCCTCTGGGCTTGATTTTTTCTTCAAATCAATCTGTGGATAAAGAATGGTGATATAATTATTCCTTTGTCATTTGTTGTCATGGATATTATGAGTTTGTTTTTTTTAATAAAATAAAACAAATTTATTATTATTTCCTTATTTATCAGATTTAATCCTATTCCATAGAAAATCTTAACTTGCAGCGACTTCGTTTGGCCACAAGGTGGAGACAACGCGTCAATGTTTTCACCAAAACCAGTGTGTGCTCTGTGATGCGTTCATGTACAAATTTAAATATACGAAATTCCAAGGAAACTGTCAAAAAGTCAGATCCTGGTCTGAGCTTAACACGTGTAGAGGGTTTTAAATGAGAAAATGAGGTAAACCAGTTCACTGGTAAGTTAAGTTAAATTTTAATCGTCCCTAATATGTTATTAAAAATGTTTAGTTGAGTTGAGTTCGGTTTTGTTAGCATATTTCTGACCGTTTGACCGAAGATTTATTTCGTAGCTGCTTTATGAAAAGCGTCGATGATTACCTCATTCCTCCAACAAACTAATAAACGTAAAGACTGGCCCATGTGTACAAATTATCTTAAGTTTCGTAAGTTTTCATTTTCCCTCAAGTGCTTCAAAAGCAGCACCCGCCAGCGAACGACGCCATTTTGGCTCCACAGTTTCTTTTCTTTTGGCAGTTCTAGCCACTTAAACTTGACTTTTATTCAGTTTAAAATATACTAAAGCTCCAAGTGGAGCTATAGCTGTCAATTTGACACCAACCTTACTATCATCCATCATAATAGCTGCCAATTAGTCACAGTTTTAGAGTTTATAGACTTTTTAAACAGGTGTGTGAGAAATTATTAATCAAACCTAAATTTTTTATGTTTAGGGAAACATACTCAGTCGAATTTTACAAAGTGTATCAGGAATTTTTAAATTAAACATTATACTCATTTTCTAGTTGTGTGAGCTGAATTTAATTTGAAATTTGCAGCACTATAATGCTTGTTATATTAATGTTTAGCAGCTGTGTCCAATCCTGATCCTGGAGGGCTCATTCCCAGCATGTTTTAGTTGTTTACCTGCTCCAACACACCTGATTCATTGGGTAACAGTTAATTTATATAGGCTTAGCACATTTTCACAGACAATTGTCACAAAGGCACAACCTGATCAAATAAACAGACACAGAAAAGACCACAAATGAAATTCTGCAGAAGCTTGTTAATCACCTGCTGAAAGTCAGGTGTGTTGAAGCAGAGAAACCTCTGGAACATAAAGGATGGTGGCTCTGGAGGACCAAAATGGGACACCATTGGAGCTGCAGGGAAAAGCGGCGGTTCGTGCTTTCTGTCCGAAATGTGTTATTGGAGGTTTTTAGATAAATACGAGCCAACCTTTATTACATTTTTTGGCTTTTTTATCTCCAGAAAATATTTAGCTATACTATGCTAAAATGTTGTTAAGAGGCATGAAAAAAATGTTTTAAGTTTTTATGTGTAAAAAAGTATTAAAACTCAACTGAAATTTTTTTGGGAATTTCCACAGCTGAATTTTTAAGAAAATCCAGTGTTTTTAAATAGTGCGATAAAAACGGAAAATATAGCTTCCGGTTTGAGCGCTAAGCAGCTGCTGACGTTTCATTCATTACACACTAACGTATTTAGCAACAGAACACCACCGGTGTGAGAGGTTCTTCACTCAATAATGTCAGAGAAGGAGAAACAGTCGGCTGCTACCACTTCAACTTTAGGACAAACTACCAGAGTCCCAAAAAGAAAAACACCATTTGAAGTCACGGACAACAAAAGACATTTAGACGTAGAAAACGGCGACTGGTGTTTAGCGCTCTCTCGTTTTCTCTGGCAATGTGAATTTCCGGTTCCAGTGGACACAGATCCAGGGATGATACCAGAGGGGAGGGGTGAGTGTTCCGTGACTGTGTTTGCATTCAAAACCTAGCTTTTTTACAGATTTACTATAACAGCTTTAATATTATCAGTATTGTATGCATGTGTTTGTTAGCAAAGTATCTCATGAACCATTAGGCAGATTTTATTTACTGTTAGTGAGTACATCCAACTGATGGACATCAGCCTAATGCCAGGACTATACTTGCTTTTTAACAAGGCATACACATGTTAAAAATGGCTGCCTTGCGTAACTTGCGTTGATTTGAAGTGTTTGTGTGCAATAATGCTGCAATAATGTGAGTAACCACCACTAGGCGGAGTTAACAAAACGTGCCAGACACTCGCCATGGTCATTCTCTCTGGTTTAGAGGTTTTTAACACTATCTACGATACCACGCTGTCTTTTTTTTCTGCCATGATCTCAAAATTAACCAGTTACTGATCTCTGTTGATGTCATGTTTGTTTTGTTTGTACCCTACAAACCCAGGACTCTATTCGGTCTGAGTTCTCTACTGTGCCCCCTAGTGGAACACTCCAGTACTACGTGCAGTGCAGCAGCAAGTATGTGAACAGACTCAGCCTGCTGCCTGTCAACATAGTTAAAAATAAAGTATATTCCCAGCGTAATCCAAGATGGCCACCATCTGAAAACACAAATTGGCATAACTCATTCAATTTTACAGATGTTGGGATAAAATTTGATGTTGGAGTCACTGAAAATAAACATACACACGGAGCATTGTCTTCCATATTTGCTTGAAACTTTGGCATTTCTGCATTTTATCAAAACATCCTGAGCCAGAGAATGATTTTTTTAATGAAACTCTCAGTGAGAAACCACCGGATGTACATCTACAAATATACAAATCATGCACTCCAAGTCATATCAGATCACACAAGATCGTGTGATATCGTGTGAGATTTTGCAAAAGTTGTTGTGAAAATGTCACCAAAACAGCTTCAACACCATCCTCTCTCAACATAAGATGTTAGTTTACATCTGTGGTGTTAAATGAACTGGTGGTGTTAATTATGTTAAGCAATGGTTTAAAAATGCAATTCGGACTTCTTGTAATCAGATTATGTAATCCTGAACATGCATTGTAATCCCGTTACCCTGCAGATAAATATTTATTAACTTATTTGGAATCAATGTGAAATTGATATTTGTATTGGGTTTACTGAAAAGAGTATTTATATGATAATAGCTTCTTAAATCAGTGCAGCATAATGAATTATATCAGAAGCTCCGCGCATGCTGACAGTTTATTTTTATGAAGCCTGGGGCAGATAATTTACTCTCCCATTAACATTAGTATATTAAGAGAGGAGAAGAGAAATGAAAAACGCAAAAGATGAAGACCAGTTGGAGGTATTGGGAAACGTGCGCGCCCACACACATGCGTGCTTGAGCGCAGTCCTCCACCCCCTTCTTCTCTCTCTCTCTCTCTCTCTCTCTCTCTCTCTCTCTCTCTCTCTCTCTCTCTCTCTCTCTCTCTCTTTCACGCACGCGCTCGCTCGTGCTTCACCCTCGCACCTCAGCAGCAGCAGCAAACGCGCGCGCGCGCACACACACGTTATCCCAGCATCCTGTATTTTTATGCCTCTCGCGCCGGGCGCTATAGAAGCGGTCGTGGATTATGATGCCAGTTTTTATAACAGCGGGATTTTGGCCTCTTCTTCCACTGCATCCGTAAACAGCAGTAAAGCGCGCGCTTTTATTTAATTTTATTTTTTCCCCAGCTTTATTTGTATTTGTACTTCTGAGCACCGAGAGACCGCCGAGACGCAACGTCCATGCTGTTGGAACATGTCCTATGTTCCCTTTCAAGGTAAGACCGAGCAAATCTTTATCCAGCTTGTTCCATTATTTTTATTTTTGACACCCACTGCATCTTTCTTTTCTGACCTTCCCCTCCATCCCCTCTCTGTCTCTCTCTGCCCCTCTCCTCCCTGTCCGTCATAAGCTCCATAGCCGACAGGTGCATAGAGATAGCCCAGAGTGATTGTAGATAAGATGCCCACAAGCGCGCGCTCAGGTACACCGAGATCCGGCGCAGCGTCTGTCGGTGTGGAGCTGTGCATGCGGCAATTATAGTATTGTAATAAGGTATGCGTGTGCGCTGCTGTCACGGTCTACTCCTGCAAGTGCATTCCAGCATTGGAGAACATTCCTGCTGCGCTGACGAGGAATAAATGCTGTAACAAAAAAAAAAATCTGGATTTTGTTCTGAGAAACACTTTCTAGAGGCAGAGCAGCACTTGTTTGATGAGTTTTTACACCACCCACATGGTCTAGTGGATCTATTTCTACAGTATAAATAGAGAAGCATGATGTGAATTATGTTTGCTCATGATTGGAGCCATAAATGAAAGTCTCTGCAGAAGTATTAGGAGTGGGATTCATTCAGAACATCCTGTATCCTGCCTGGTATGTGTGAAAAGTTTGGCCTGCTGAAATATGTAGATGACCAGAAGGAGAGGCTACTTGTGTCGCTGGTCTTTCATTCCCTCACACTGGAGCGTGTGTGGGTGAAAGGCGCTTCAGTGCACCGTAAAGCCACATTCCCTCGGTATCGTTGCTCTGCAACTGTGACTAATGCTATATGTGAGCAGGCGTGCTGCAGTGAGCTGCCGCACAGCCCAAACGTTCAATTTGCAGTGTGTGGCTCAATGTGTGTGTGTGTGTGTGTGTGTTAGACTCTGATTTTGGTTTTATGAAAAAGAAGACAAATTGTGAAGGCTGGAGTCAGACCAGGATGAGATGTGATGGACAAGTTTGGATCAGCTGTGAAGGACTGAGGGAGTCGTGGTTTATGTGAGTACCTGTTGTAACTGTGTGGATGTGAGGGTGTGTGTGTGTGTGTGTGTGTGTGTAGATGTGTGTGGGGGATCAGGAGAGAGTGGAGGTGTGCTGCATGTGATTATAAATGGGTGAAAATGAACATTGGTGTCTGTGTGGATCCAGGCTCAAGTTTCCTTTTGTGGAGAGACACGCGTGCTTCCAAAATCTAATCTCAGCCCTACAAGTCCAACCTGGCAGCTCCTGGGCTGCACCGTGACCCCTGGAGTCAACATCTGAGCTGCACATGAAAAGAGAGATCAAATGTAACGGCTGCAGCTGCCCGCTTTCCTTTTAACTCAGCTTCTTATTCCCTCCGAGCTGAGAAGATAATGACCAAAATGCTCTCGTGTGCAAGTGCAGCTACAGAAGTTGGTTGAATAATGGTGGTGAGATGTTCTCCTACCGTGTGTGTGTGTGTGTGCGCGCGCGGACACGCACGCATGAGCCCACTCAGGTAGTCATTGCCAGGAAATTGTGAGCACAGTGCCGCACCTTCAGAACCCCCTCCATGATGACACGGAGTGCTCTTTTTCTCTCCTATCTCAATGATTCCTGGTTTTTTTGGGGAGTCTTTATCCCGTTGGGAACATCTGCTTCCACTTTATCCTCTCCACTCAGAGATAATATTGCCATTTGTGTGACTCTTGACAGAAACATAAAGTGGTTTACGTTCAGGTACTTGATGCTGCTGATTAATTTCACTGCTGAATTTCCAACCACTCAGAAAACACATGTAATTAAAATTATTTGGATATATTTTAAACTGAGCAGAAATCGTTGATGCAAATTTAGAGAAATTTACAGTCTTTTTTATAGATGTTGGTGCGTGTTATTCAGATTTGACGGTAAAGGAGAAGGACGGTGAGTAGAAGTGGTATTTTGGACCAGCTCACCTATACATTAGGAGCTCCATGGTTACTCAAAGCGATTATGTAACAGCGTGTGATATTTATTGCTGCACGGTGACTCAACATCCAGGGATGAAATATGTGGAAAGAGGGCTGATGTAGTTTGACACTGATTTGTGATGAGATTTAGATCCACACTGGGGCTACGAGGTGGTGGGGGTCTCAGCAGTGTTGCAGATGTATTTGAGCCCACACTGACGAGTGTGTTCTGCTAATGTACCAGGCGAGCCATTTGCAGTCATGCCAAGTACCGGCTCACATGAACAGGCAGTTAGTGGGAGGCAGGCAGCAGCAGCAGAGATGGGCCTTCCTATCTTGGCTGAATCTTCTTCCTCCCTCGTTCGTTCCCTTAAACTCACACCTCCCTTTTCATCTCTCTCCTCCTTTTCCCTCCTGTCCTCCACTGTGGTCAACCCTCCTCCTGTTGAGCCACCCACTCGTGCTCCTCCTCCACCTCCACGTCTCCTCCATGCCTTCTTTGTGATGGACAAACCCACGAGTGCAGAAGGACACCAGCTTTCCATGGCCTTGTCCATTTTACAGTAGTTTGATCCAGCAGCTCCTGTCAAGCATGACCAGAGTTAAAGAGACAGCGCACCACCGAATCACTGCAGCACTCTTCTTCTCCCCCTTCTCCATCCTTCTCTTTCTCCCATGTGACATAAGGGACCGTCTTACACCCCTCCACAGCTCAGGCCGTGCCAAGAACCATCATCTGTTAGGCTATTACTGTACCACATGCGCAAAACTCATCCAGCACTGTGCACTACACGATCCGTCAAAGAAGAAAGCCCATTCATTCTCCTCTTGAGTGCAGCAGGGTTTGTGGCGGCTTTTTCAAGCGCTGCGTCGAATTCCCAGCAAAGTCAATGGGCGCACAGGAGATATGCTTTTAGTCGTTCGTGTAGGCCATGTAGGCCAATCGCTCCGCTGATGCTGTCAGATCTCCAGTGATCGGATGCGTCGCAAATCAAAGGACCTCCTGTCCAAATTTGGAGACATTTTAAATTTGCTGTCCAAATCCCCTCCAGATGAAGAAAGTCAGCATTTTTAAATGTCAGACCAGACTGCGCCTCTAGCTTTTTTTAAAGAGTGCCCTCGAGACGCTCCGGTCAAAGATGTGTGATGGTGTTGAGGAAACATCAATGATGTCATTATTCCGGCTCAGAGTCTGGAAATTAATCAGCAGACCTACATTTAATTAAACTCCTTTAATTCTTGTTATGTGTGTATATTAAGACGTGTAACGATCTAATTGTGGATAACGGCTGATTGAACCTTTATACCTTTAGATTCCACAGGAGTTTGATCACAACATAAATGGCTCACATTTATCAGATCTGTGAAAATATAAGTAAAAACTGGGGAAAAGTTTGTTTAATCTTATAGGTGCTCTACTTTATTTTAATATTAAAGTCTAAAAATAACAATAAGGCATTTAAATTTTTCTGTTCAAGTTACATAAAAAATCAGGAAAGTTATTTTTATTGTGTGAACTGGATTTATGATTGGAGCGGTCCCCGTGCTTCCGAGCAGACCAGAGCGCTCTTAACACACCACACATGGCAGGAATATCTGATAAGATTATCTTTAGAGACAGGCGTTAAGATTGTCGGAAGGGGAGAATCAGGTCAAAAATCAGCATGAATATTCTGTCATGTGAACCGCACTTTAGTCAAAGAGGAAAAAATAGTAGAACGTTAAAGCGACACTAAGCTGTTTTTTTACACTTTAACCAATTCCTTAAAAAGTGGGGTTCAAAGATTGTGTAGGTAGAAACTTTACTAACTTCACATGGGATAACACTCTGCAGCCTTCTGCTGGCCAAAAACAGCACTTAACAGTTTTGTGGAGCGGGTAGGTGTCCTAGGGGGCGCTCTTTACCTGCTTAATGGCTGTTAGCTATTTTCTGCTAATAACAGGCTAGCAGTTACCTTTTTCAGTTCGCCAACCGTCAATACAAAAAACAAGAAGAAAAAAAAAGTTTGCTTTTTTGTTGGCATCATGGTGGAGTCTGGAAGTAAAAGTCAGAGAATTATGTCGAAGCATAAGCTAAAACCAGAGTGAACATCAGCACAGCCTACATTAACTGAGGAAGCTGAAGGAGTATATGAAATCACGGGCTGATGTCTGGTGACCTGGCATTGTTGCTACTGGACTTGTAAGTAATAATACCCAACAGTGTGGATCTTTTTAATTCGTGGCTTATTTAGTAAGATTTGACTCATGTTAGTGTTAGCTTGTTGTTAGCGCTAGCTACAGCGGGCTGCTGCAGGGTTGTGTATGACAGTTGTAACTCCACTTTCAACCAGTAGGACGGAGAAGCTGGAAACTGTTTAGTGTTACTTAAAGTCCCTGTCCACACGAAACCGGGTATCTCTCAAAACGAAGATATTTTTCTACGATTTGGCCTGTCATCCACATGAAAACGCAGATTTCCGCAACGAAAACGAATCTTTTTAAAAACTCCGGCCAAAGTGAAGATTTGCATTTTCTTTGTTTTCAGCGTTTGTGTGGACAGAAATAACTGAAGTTTTAGGTTTCACAACGTCACTGTCTGCGACAAAAATGCTGACGGCCCATGTGCGACCTGTGTTTACACTACAACATGGATGCCCTCAGAGATTTGCTCGCGTTATCAATCGTGCAAGCACTTTTTGACGCTTGTTGACTTTATATTTCAAAACTACATTTAAGAGCAATTCTGCCTCCTTATCAGTCCACACAAGCGAGCTAGGCGCCATGTTTCATGTTTTGTTGAAGTTGAGCAGGAAGACGAAATAGATAGGATTCAGGGGAACTACTGCCACCTACAGGTCTGGCATGGCTATGAATGTGCTTAACAGTGCACTTACACACTTACATGTGGATGGAGTTTTTTCTAAAAACGAGGTGGTGAGGACTCTATTTTTTGGGGGGCCGGATATTCGTTTTTAAAAATACCCGGCTACGTGTGGACAAAGCCTAAGACTTGAGGAAAATAAAAACTTTAAAGGTGTCCTAGAATGCAATTAATCAACAATCTAAAACAGAGCTTTGAGCCTCCAAAAAGCATAAGAAATTTTTTTTTGGCTTTCATCCGTCCCAGGAGCCCTGATACAGGCCATTCTAAACCCCCTTACTCAGGCCTTCAGTGAAAAGAGCTGTTGACCCCTCCCACTCGGCCAGGACTTGCTGATTGGTTGGTTTCCCCAGAAGGCCTCAGACACATGCAGGTTTGAGGAGGCGTGGCTCCCCCTTATGACATGTTAAGGAAGGCTTTCTCAGAACAGGAGGTTTTCTCTCGCCTTTTTCAACTTTCTAATTTACATAAAAAGTAGGTCAAACACGGCTTTGACTTTTTGGCATGCTACTGTTGACCACCCACGCTGTCTTATTCAACATCAACAAGGAAAATGTTGGTTTACATTCTAGGTCCCCTTTAAACATATATGTGTGACATTAGAAAATAAATAGAACTGATTAAAGTGACCCAAATCCTAACTGATTAGAGAACAGCCCAAATATACTCAGCTTGAAAAACCTCCTTCTCTTCAGCACATTTAGTCGATGGCTTTTGCTCTAAGGAGTCTGGAAACTGTCCATCACACAATAAAAAGTAGAAAAACTGCCACAGGCCAGATCTCATAACCTGACACTGTTATGGAGATGCATCCTTTTCCTCCTTATCAGTATTTAACATTTGTTCCCCTGAAATAGTCCATCAAAAACCCATAAAGTTAGACGGGTCAGTTTTATGGCTTTTGCACAGATGGAAACTTCTGACTGGTTTATAAATAGCCCTGAAGGAACTAAATGGAATATTTTTGTCCAAATAAATAAATAAAGTTTTAGGCTAGTTGTTTCAGCACCATGTTTTGTAGAGAACGCCTGAGCCCGAATCCTCTAAGAGTCTTTAGTGCGTTAGTGAAACTGGCTGGAGTCTACATGGGGGCTGCGGGAACTGGGAAGCTGCTAGGAGAGGATTTTTAGATTCAGCTGCACTTTGGGTGGGTGGGTAATTTGATTCTGCAGCAAAGCCCGGCTGGAATGACTCAATGGGTTTGTTCAAAAAGAGAGAATGCCTTGGCTTTTGATTGATCTTGTCAGGATTCAGCTAAAAGGTCAGGACGAGCTGCCTTGTCTCTCCTGGGCCAATCAGAGCTCTGCCAATCTGGAATAATGATCTCCCTCTGGATGTGGTTGGCTCATGAGGTTTACAGGCATGAGTTCATCCAATCCTGTTCCTGTTCACACTTCAACACCGAGAGCTTTTCCACTCAGACGATATGCATGGCAGCGTTAGAGGTTACAGCGCCATCAGTGTTATAGATCGGCGCTGGAGTAGAAAGTCTGATTTAAAGATTCAAGACAGAAAAGGATCCTACTCACGTACTTACTGTGTTCTTTGTAGAGTGTCAAGCTTGGCATTTTGTACAAAACTATATCCTGATGGTACGCTTCGTCCCCTAAAGAGGACATCGGCTTCCTGCACTCTAATATTTTATGCTAGTCAACTGAGACCTGCTTTTATTATTTAGGGGGACTGGATTTTAACTTAAAATTTTTATTTTTCATTAGGAACTACTAAATATTCAAAAACAATGTTTTTTTAATTAACGTCTATGAGGTCCTAATAGCTAGAGGGAATAAAATATTTGCTCCCAGAAAGAAAAACTTGGGTCGAATGAGGATATTTGAAATTCTTGAATTCTTGCATCAGTTGAACCTATGTTTGTTTGCCCCTTCAGACGATCATTTAACGCCACGTGATATTAATAACAACAGCTAGATCAACAAGAAAATAAAAACTATAATCTCTCACAGTTCAGATGTTATTTCGGAGGCCGTGGAGAGAAGCTGAGAAGCTTTTTTCATCCCGAAGCTCAGTATGAAGTAAAGGTCACATCAGGTCATAGAAATAATTGCAGCATCTCAGTTTAGACACATCTTCAGTCAGATGTTAAATAAGGATAAAGCTTCAGTTAATCACCATATAGAGAAATGGTTTTATGCCTTATGTTTAGAAAACTTAGATTTAAGTCTAGTTATCATTGAAGTATTACCTCGAGATCTGGCCTGACCTTATTGCCTTTATTATCCTAGTGACTTTCATTTGAGACAAAACGTTTCCTGTAACTTAATAATTCTTTCTCATATTAATTACTGTTCTATAAGTTATTTTAACACCAATCCTGCAGCTTCCTCCCACCAACAAGCACTGGCTTTACCTAAGACGTCACTGAGTTTTCATCATTATTTATAACAAATATGGCCACCTCAGTAGAGAGAACTTTGTAAAGTACAGAATCTTTGTCTGATTTATAGGATTCATCAAGGTTAGCTCTTCCTCTTCCAGCTGACTGTGTAAACAGAGCTACAAGAGGAGAAGAACACGCAACCTTAAACAGGACTCTAGAAAAGGTTTCTCTCACTCGCTCTTGGATTAGGATTAGGGTCTCCTAATGTGGAAATCAAAAATAAAGTGTGTTCTCGGCTAGGTGGGAAAACAAATCTCAGATAACTGCATACATGACTTACTGTAGTGTTTTTAAAAAGTAAATTTGATTATTTTACAGCTTTCCATACATGCAGTGGTTGCTTGCTGCTTCTGCGGATGAAACAATTCCTCGGCTGATCAGAACCAAACCAGTGGATCTTTAATTCTTTGTGTTGTTTAGAAGCGGCCGTTCATGTTGGAGAGCTTTGGTCAGCTCTGGTAGCAAAACACGGCCAAATAACAGCATAGATAAGCTGCGACTAATGGATCTATCAGACAAAATATCAGTGTCATGTGGATTTGGACAGCATGAATACAGGTTTTGCTACATAACTACGTAATCTTCCACATAGTTTGCTGCTGTTGTGTCCTGCTCAGTGAGTGCTGAGCATTACGCTATGAGAAGTGGTATCAAGTACATTATCATAGTATTGGACCTAGGGCTGCTCGATTAATCGAATTTTAATCACAATTACGATCTGGGTTTTGAACGATTATGAAAACAAAATGGGTCAATTATTTGCTCCTCCCTCGCGGTTTACGCTCATGCTGCTCTGAGTTGCAAATCAAGCGCACCTCCCACTCAGTGTTGCAACTTTGTCACCATTTCTAACCACTTTTCAGACCTCCTCCTTGACTTTTTTTCCCCAAAAGCACCTATCGACATTTCAGGTAACCCTTAGCTACTTTCTGTAGAACTTTGTCGTCGGTATTCCCTGCAGGTTAGCAAAACACTCAGCCTGTGCTCCGGACTGTCCAGAAGGACATTAGGAAAGGGAATGATGTGCACATGTGCAGCATGATCACGTTACATCGACTGACCAATCATAAACTTTTCTCGGTCGAGCTCGCTCACTAAAAAAAACTGTTGTTTTGCAAATTCCCTTGAAAACATTCAAGATAGAGCGAGAAATATCTGAAGTGGATATTTATTTTATCAGGGCTGCAATGAGCATGAGACATGAATTTGGCTGTCTTCATGCACTCTCACGCCACACCAGCAATTTCTGATAAATAATAATAGTTAGAGGAACAACATTTGGTCCAACTGTTTTTATTCAGAGCATCGCATCAGTGGAATTCTTTCCCCGTCAAACGGTCCACATATCATTCCTTTAAATGCAGGGCGGAAAATGATGGCTGCCAGAAAATGAACCCTGTGAACATTAAACGACCCTTTCAGTGACGTGTCTTTATTTTATTACCTTTACTTTTTAATTGGCTTTTACTGTTTAATGTCGTGTATTTGCACTTGGGATGTCTTCTTTTAGACAAAGGGGACCGCTGATCAAAAGTAGCCTTTGGCTAACTGTGGTACATTTACATTTAGATGGTTTAAATATGGATTATTCTGTACTGATCTTTTTAAATATCTCGTTCCCATAGAAACCGTTTAAGACTTACGAAATACGAGCTGCCATGCTGAACGTGAAATTCTTCTTCCACCCCCATCGCTTGCATGTAAAACAGATGGAAAAACAATTGGGGCAAAAAACGCCAATCTCTTGTACATAATTAAAACATAGTATTCATGGCCCAGCCCATTTTGGCTTGTGAAGGCTGTGATGATTTTGCGACTATGAGTGAGCAGAGCGCATCTATGCTAGTAGAGGCTAACCATTAGCAACTCAACAACATGGCGGTACACATTCAGTTTGTTATTAGTGGGCATCAAACATCAACATTGCATTTTTTATCCAAGAAAATATGTTATACAGTATTGAGTTTTTTTTTAACAAAGTTACATTACTGGTAGCCCATCAGAGGTAATACATTCGCATATCATGAATGTTAATGAGTAAGACTCGTAAACCTGCCCTTTTCTGCCCTCCTCTCCTGCGACTAACTTCTGCCCCTGAAACAGGAGCGTGAGAGCTTTTTCCCACAGAGAACAACTCACAAGGCATTCATTCATACTATAGAGACCACAGCACTGAAAATAAGTGAATGCAACTTTTATATAAACAATAATAATAATGGATTGGATTTATATAGCGCTTTTCAAGGCATCCAAAAGCGCTTTCCATTATTCACACACTCTCACGTTCACACACTGCTGGTGATGGTAAGCTACTATGTAGCCACAGCCACCCTGGGGCGGTCTGACAGAGGCGAGGCTGGCATTTCGTGCCATCGGCCCCTCTGACCACCACCAACACAGGCAAGTTGGGCAAGGTGTCTTGCCCAATGACACAGGAGTAGAATGCCCCTGGCAGGAGCTGGAATTGAACCCACGTCCCTCCGATCATGAGGCAACCTGCTCTACCTCCTGAGCTACTGCTGCCCCTTAAACTAATTACAAATACTGAGGAAATAGGTGTTTCCATTTGTTTTGGGGCAAAATATCCCAAAGCATGGATCTTCATAAACCTCTAATTGGATGTTGATCTCCAGCTGATTAGATTTCAGACTCAACTCAGCTCAAAATGGCCCAACATACACCAAAATGGCGACCGTTTTAACAGCTAAAATGAGTAATCCACAAGTACTCTGAGTACAGATCACATGAAATCATGTGTCTTTGAGTGAGATCATGTTATATATTAGATTTCACAAAAATAGCAACAACTTCTAGGCATAAAAGGTGGCACAAACAAAATAGTTAATAAAAAAAGTAAATCATTTTTAGAATATATCATTGTCTTATATTATTTATCAGTGTTTTCATTGACATGGACTGTATTTATTAAGCTAGCCTGATAATTAAAATTATACTAAATAAATGTGAGTTTCAAACCAGTGTATTCAAAAAAAAATTTTAAACTAAATTTTACACGACAGGAAGTCATCATGAAATCATTTACACATTAGAAACAAAACCATTGCACTCCCATTCAGATTTAAATCCTCAGATTCCATTAGTTTGGGCAGTAGTTGGGTCAGTCCTGAGCACATCCATACAACTACGCCAGTGTTTCATGCAATCATCTCACAGAAACAGAGCCAGGTTTGAGCCTTTCCTGTGTGCAGTTTGCACCTTTGTGTGGGTTTTCTCTTGTTTCCTCCCACACGGAAAAAAGATGCACAAGTCAGGCTGTGGAAACTCTAAATTGCCTATAGATATGAATGTGAGTGTGAATGTGAGTGGATGTCTGCCTATCTGTGTTCAAACTGTGATGGACTGGCAGCCTGCCCGGTGTCCTGCTATCTACCCAGTGCATGCTGGAATAGATTGTAGCCTCAGGTGTGCCAGAACGGGATGCAGTAGGCAGAAATAATAAATAAATAAATTAATTTATACATTAGTCTATTGCATAATCTTTTGTAAATTTCAAAGTCAGTTTAGATGAATTTGCAGAAAATAAGTTTTTGTAATTTGCTTGTGCAACAACAAAGTGGACTTTTTAAAAACTTATTAAAGACTACAGTAGGTTCACTGAGGAACCATTTTTTACTTATTTTTGAAAATGATCAGTCATTCTGAGTTTAACATGGAGGCTGAGCGTGAAAATGGTTTTCTACCCCTATTTCCTGCATTAGCTTCTGATAGAAAATAGATAGAACAACGCTCGGTTCAGAAAAGCCTGACAGATCCACGTCACACCCCAACTCTGCAAAGACACGTTGCAACAACATCTTTTCCAGGTCCCATTTTGATCCCTGATAGTGCAGACTGTGTCACCAGATGACATCTTTTCTCGGACGTCTTGTGGACGTCCTTTATTGACGTCTTCAGGATGTCCAAATATGGGCTAATCTTGGTCCAAATTAGGTAATTGTGGACGCCCTTCTTATGTCACCCAGACACATCGCAATAACGTCTTTTTCAGGTAATTTCTGCACGTCCGGTTTTGGTCCCCTGAAAGTGTAGAACGGGATGCCAGATAAAATTGGTGGGCTTGATATATTTGTGTAGCATGTTATGTGTAACTGTAGTTTCACCAAGTCAGGTGTTCATAAACCTGTCTAAAATTAGCATACGTTTTACGTAGTGTGAACGACATAATTTGGACCAGAATGTGCCCATATCTGGACATTCTGAGTACGTCAATACACGACGTCCACAAGACGTCCAAGAAAAGATGTCATCTGGCATCAGTCTGCACTTTCAGGGGACCAAAATTGGATGTGCAGAAATGACCTGGAAAAGACGTTGTTGCAAACAGACAAATACACGTAGACACCTCATGGACTGGCGCTGCCTATTGGAGCTGCTGTAGTGGCCGGCCACCATCTTAGTTGGGTCTCCATTCGCCCCTGGTGCATTCATTTCTACTGAGGTATGAGGTGCTTACCCAGCTAAAAAACTCATTTTATCAAGCTTTTTCACTAATTCAGACACGTGGTATGGCATGATAATTAAAATACAAATATAAACAAAATAAATTAAAATATAAAATCCCATCAGGTAGGCTAAAAGTCATTAGTAATCCCCCGTGATCTGTTTTCAATAATACGCTGGTTTTTGCAACCGTAGGCTGCACAAAAATGGGCATAGTTGCACACTCTGCATTGACTTTGGACAGTGACGAGACCCATCCAATATGGCGGCGACGCTGTTACGCTCTCAATGGGGCATCTACATTTTCATGTCTATGGTTGCAATGTGTTTGTGCAGTGGGTCTACAATGTTTTATATGATCTCCCAGGGCTGGAAACATTTGAAGTTTTTCATACGGGAGAGCGGGAGGGTGTGTGTGTGTGTGTGTGTGTTGCCTCCTCCATTGTCCATTAGGGGGGGGGGGGTATTGCTTTATCTGCCTGAGAAATTGGAGGTGTGGCATAAGAGCCTGTCAAGGAGGTCAGATGTGCGTGTCTCAATGAGTGAGAGTTGGCAGCCCTGATTTCCAGCACCTGTGCTAGACGTGTCCATGACATGATGTGTCGTCAGGTAACATTCATGGACTCATCCATCTTGACTTGCGACGGGAAGGCTGTTGAAGGTTTAGTGTCCAGGAAACGGCAGAGAACATCTTGGCTAATAGAAGCTAATCGTTAGCATTAGCAACTCCACAACACAGCAGAACTCCTTCAGGCTTGTGTTATTTGTGGAGGTAAAACATCAACGTTGCAGAGCAAACAGAGTCAGTTGTAGAGTCGCGTTGCTGTTAGCCAATCCAAGGTGGAGATTTCCAAATATCAGGAAATAAGACTCCAAATCCTGTTGTCTTCTGCAGTTTTCTCCTCTAGCTGACTACGTCCTCAAACGGGCATCTGAACATTTTTTCCCCTCACTGCAAATGTATTAAAATATGAATAAACCTGATCTTTAAGGTGAAATTTGTAACTAATTGATTCACTGATGATTTAACTGATGATAATTTTCTGAAAACAGCCCAATAGGACTGATAACAGCTGATGATATTTATTTAGTGGGGTGACTGTTTTAGATTGTCAGAATGTGTTGCATAAAGCAGCAACAGTTATCTGGACTCTGGCTCTAAAGTTTAGAGTAGCAGACACGCGGCGTGATAAATAATAACACCTTCTTGAGTAAAGTGGCTGCCTCTTCATTAGAAATGACAGTTTTATGGATGTTGTTGGTGTGCGCGTCAGGATAAATCCCATTTCATGTATATATCTCTTACAGCCAAAAGGAAATAATGGGGTGAGAACCTTTATAGAAGGAAACAAATCAGAAATAACAGCTGATCTGCAAAGACTTGGTGACATACCATATCTGGATCAGTAGCGCTTGACTAAAGTTATTTAAGTGTTTGCTCCTGTAGTTTTAATTCATACGTGGATAAAAAACATTCCTGCTGACACGATTCTTTAGAATATCCTGCTCTTCATACCCGCACAAGGATATCTGAAGGTGCACAGGAGTTTGTTGGCTAGGATTAGGCTAGACTGTGTCTCTTCTGGTGTCCCGTGGTGTGCAGTTTAGGAGTGTGGGGTATCTGGTGCCCTGCTAAAGGCCAGTCAGTTCCTGTACATTCAAAGTAATAGCTTGGTTTGCATTTCAGGTAATAAGTAGACTTGCCCCTGGTGAGCGTGGACATTCAGCAGGGTTCCCCTTTGTCACAGATTCTTTTCATAACTTTAATGGGCAGAATTTCTAGGCAAAGCACTTTATATTGCATCACTGCTTTTTGCATCCAAGTGTGAAGCAGCTGGAATGAAGACCTCACCCTCAGAGACTGCGTGAGGAGCTCAGAGTGGTGACTAGGCGATGAACTGAAAATTTATCGATACCAAAATTTATGCCAATAACCAGAGTAATTTTTGCCCATGCCTGTATATTCAGTGTGTTAAATAAATGAAAAGATGTGTGTAGATTGGTGATGTTCCTGTGCCTTTAGATGCTGTGCTACAGACTGGATAGGAAGACTACGTGACTATGTGTAGTTAAGTGATCAACACCATCCAGTCTTTAGCAAGAAGGGAAATATGGGGAGGAAATAGAGGAAGATTCAAATGTTGAAACAGCAGCTGGCTGTTGCCGGCGACAAGTAGCACTGGAGGTAGATCCGGTCTCGGAGAAGCTTGTTCCCAAAAAATGCTTCATCATTCGTTTGGAAACATTTTGGATTCAGCAAGGATGATGGTGATCTAAACGAATTCAAATGTAAACAGTGCTGAAAGATTGTTGTTACAAGTCAAGGTATATACAGTCAAGGTATATAAGTGTATTCATATGTGTTCAGTTGTTTACTAAATCTTAACAGTTTAAAGTACTTTGTACTTAGTTTTAAGCAATACGAACTATTTGGAATAAACAGGTCTAGGGGAAATCATACTATCAATAAAACAGGCTGTGGAGTAATTATGCTGTCACAGCCCCATCTAGTGGACAAACGTTTGTTTTTGTGTGGTGGCGGAGTTATTTTCCATTCATCGTTATCGAGGTGAATTGCTCAATATATCATGCTATTGATTTGAGCCAATTATTGCCCCGCCCTAGTGGAGATGCTTCTTTTCCACATCAAAAGAACTCCACAGTATCCAGAATGCGGGAAGCCCCTGCTAGCTGATTCTATCCGCCACTCGGAGGCTCCTCCTAACGATAGGCGTGAATTTGAGCCGACCAGTCAGCCAGCAGTGGGTGTGTTGGACCGATTCAGCCCAAGGCAGACCGCCTTGAGAAGAGGGCTGAAAATACATCTGGTTGAGCGCGGAAAATTACCGGGCTAACCGGGTGAGAACACTCATTACCCTATCTAGGCCATGTAGAGCCGATGCTAGTGTGAAAGGCCTATTATTGATGCTTTCCATGGGTATCGTCTCTGAGACATCTGGGAGACACCTTGGAGAAGACCAGGAACTTCCTGGCTGGTTTGGAAATGCTGGGAAAGTGGGAAATGGAAGACTTCCAGATGATCTACAGAAGATGTGTGGATGGATATCCTGATTGTAAAATTAAATTTAATGTCATGACCAAGGAGCTCAACGTCACATTCATCAAATTTACAGACCTAGGGATCATTATTCAGCATTCGGAGATGGTTACTACTTTTTCTTTTTGAAAATGTTGATTTTTTTTTTTACCTCATTTGAGCATTAGTCTCTTATTTTGCATAATGTGTGCAGACTCCAACTTTTTAAAGTGCAGCTGAAAGGTTTTACAACCATTTTAAATAAATCTTGTAGGTTGTGGCTCCATTTTAGGGGTAGATTAGAGCCATTTGTCATCTGCAAGTTTCACGGGAAGGGTTCTCTGTATTTTATGCTTACCTGTGTGTGTGTGTAGCTGTGTAGCTGTGTGCTCGTGTCTTTGTGTGCGTATTCCATTGTGTGCCAGTCATGTGTGTTTTACCTCCTCTCAGAGGCCTCATAAAGGTTAGCTGGCTCACTCAACAGCTGATGGTAAATTTATCCTCCCTTCACACAGTCCCATACACGAGTTGAGTACCTTTCTACCGTATCAGACCACATCCCCATGTTTCCACATTAAAGAGATGCATAAAAGTATTAATCCTCAAATGATAGGTGGTTGCGAACACAATATGGAGGTGACAGTGTGAGTGCTAATGCTCCCTCGTGTTTATCTCAGGTGCATTTGAATGCAGAATAATGTAATGAAACATCAGGATAAAAGACTGTTGTTACTGTCAAACAGGTACAAATGGATTGTTATGAAAAAAGCTTGCAGGATGCCAAAACCACACTTTTAATTTTGTATTCACAGTTCACTCTCATGTTTAAATTCGGAAATTACAAGCCTCTCTCCGTAGCATCTAATATTTACCAGTGCCATTTAGGAACAAAAGGAAACAAATGCTCCCGTCCAAAGAGCACTGCAGGAAAGAGGCCATTTTTGGAAATGTAATCGTTTTTTGTTTTCCTGACTAGAATGGCTAACCCACTGTTCTTTTTGCCAGCATGCTCAGAGGTGTTAAGACTCCTGCATTAAAGACAGAAGTATTCCTCTCAGACTGAAATGAAAGACCTCCTGCACTTTTCGAGTTACATAAGAGCAGCTCCTTGTGTTTTATTTTTTTATTTAGCTGTTTTATGTGCACCGTTGTGTGGTTGTCATATTGCTGACATTTTCTCACTGCTGTCAGCTCAGTCACATGCTGACATTATTTGTGGGTGAAGGGTTGCCTTGCAGATATTTTAATCCAAGTGTTTTCCCACCACATCATGACCCCGAAGGCCTGGAGCCAGACTTTACGTAATAAATGAATACACAAGCAGACGGGGATAAGCTCTTTTATAATGTATTATTCGATCTAAAAAGGCTCAGTGGAAGTTGTGTTCGCTGAGCTAAAGCTTTGGATTTTTACTGAAAAGCATCAGTCGTGTCCAGTTCATGTACAAACATTTGACCCAGTCAGCGCGTTACACCGAAGTCAACGAAGCAACAGATCCGTTATTAAAGGGGCGGTAGAAGATATTTTACTTGAGATTTTTTGCCATATTGCTTGAAATTGTTTTTATATACTGATGGTAACCAATAAATTAAACGTTTTGCTGAAAAAAGGAATAATTGTAATCACCTCTGACATTTCTTTCCTGGATGAACCTCATCCGATCATTGTGAACTATAAGGTTGGGTGAATTATTTGACTATCTGCGATTGGCCAAGCCCTTCGTCGATCATTTTTTATGAGCAATATTTTTTTATGTGTATGAATTAGTCTCGGAGACGATGTGTTGCAAACTTCCATGTAAAAGCAGCATCTTTTTTGCAACATTTGTTCTTTATAGATATTGCACATCATTAGAAAGCTAGGATTCCAGTGATTCCAATGATATATGGCAATCAAGGTTTCAACCAATACAGTAAATGCTTTTGTCACACCACTCGAAAATTCAAAATAACGTCTAACTCACCGTTTGAAGCATCATATTATTGACAGAATAGTGCCATACCCAACAAGAATGGTCTTTTAACATCCAGAAGTCCAAAAGTACACTAATAAAATATTTCGTCCACAACAAGTCTTGCATTCACAATCCAACGTAATACAATGGAAAACATTCAAAGTTTCCTATGCATCTCTCATAATCCCTGTTTGCATCCAAATGTTAGCTTCAAACTTTTGAGTGAAATCTTCCTGAACCAATCGGTGAAGGGTTCCCTCCCCCTCTGCTGGGGCAAAGTCATCAGCTATTGGCTGACAGGTCAGAAGTACCGCCCTCTATTATCATTTGTGTAGCGCAAATCAACTGCAGCTCAGCTTATAGTTGATTGACGCATCAAAAAATGAATGAAATTTGGAAAAAAAAGTCTCACAAGTAGCCCTGCTTCCACAAACTGAGTAAGAAGGATTGTGATTGGTGGAGTGCTCCGTGCAGTGTTTGTCTGGCCCACATAACGTCCAAACATCTCCTGGGCAAATATATCGTCCATCGTCATTTTTTGGCCTGACGAATATCTCTTGGAAAATTTTTACATATCACCCAACCCTATTGTGAACGTCCAGTTCTTAATGGTTGAATCCTGATCCATCCATCAAACTGCCCTCTGACTGTCCCTCCCTATGCACATACCCCACTATGTGCACAAATCATGCGTTCTTGGCTTGGAGCAGTAAAACAGGAAGTGAAGCCAGAGCCGGGCTAGCTATATTGGCTAGCATACTAAATTGTTATATGGTTCTGTAGCCTGAGTGGAAGTAGCAGGGATGGGGGGATGGGGTTCCAGTGTAATAAGCCCAGTCCTGCTCGATCTCTGATCTACAACCCAGTGGTTTCTCTCTCTTAAACTTTCAGAGTCCAGAGAACTCCTTACTGGCACAGAACTTTAGGGAGTTCATCAGAGGCCCAGAGGCTCCTTGGCAGTTACGTAGGTGTGTTACATTAGGAATTATGGCAGAACAGGTGCAACAATGGTAAGGTACCTTATGTTTTTATGGTTGTTTTACAGTATCTGGCATTCTCCTGCAGTCTGGAGACGTGGCTTGAGGGAGGAAGAAAGGGGATTGGACCTTTGAGTTGTGATTTTTCAAAATGTAGTTTGCTGGAATAGCTTTTTCCAGGATCATCTACTCCCCCTTTAATCACATCCAAGCGTTTGAGTCTGAGAAAAGAATAGATAATTGTGTTCTGAACATTTGATCTAAACATAAATGATGAATGAAAATCATAAAGTTCATGAAAATAGGCTTTATTCTTTCCTGAGAACAAAGAGGTGTGTCCAGTGAGGACAGTGATCGATGGTTTCTCACACTGGCCTGAATGAAGCGTAACCAGGCAAAGATTAACCAGCTGGGGCTCACCCTGATTGGATCGGATGTTCAGCTGGACCCACCAAAACGTAGCCTTTAGTGTCAGAAGTCATGGCTCCATGTGAGCCAGACTGTTTCCTTCCACTTGAAAATGTACAATATCATTATGAATCTGTGTTTTCAGCCTGATTTATTTTACTAAACCAAACTTTAATAGTGTTTCATGTCATTTTATGCCTTAACAGCAAGACGATTTTATTCCTAAACACCACAAAGTCCATCCAGCCCCACATGTGTGCTCTTCATCGGTATCTGGCTTCAGGAAGCACGCACGGCGATGGCTCCTCAGAGAAAGAGCTTTCAGGCAGTTAATCTTGTCTCTGTGTGGCCGCCCTCAAGTTCCCAGCGCTTCAGCACACTCTGCTGCTTATCAAAAGAAGGGAGGCTGATAAGAAATAATCTATATCTGTTTTAATCAATATCACTGAGGCACTCTGATGCACCTCTCCACTTCAACTCTGTAAAAACCACATAAAACCATCACTCTAAGTAGTTTTGCTCCTAAACCGAAATAAATGGTTCAAATGTTATTCGTGACTCATGACAGTGTATTCATCATATTGACTATCAGAAAACAAGTTTGAGAGCGTTAATTTTAAACTAAGACCCAGAACTTTTTTGTATGAAAGCTGATTTCAGAATCGCATTATTCAAAAAGATTTTTTGTTTTTTTTTTAGAAAAAGTTATTAGAAGTAAAATATTGTAGCATTACTACAATGACTTTGCTTTAAAGACAAAGTTCAGTCATTTTTTTTACACATTTGCATTGGTCTTTAGTATAAAGGAATGCCTTGTGAGTCGATTTCTGGGGAAGAAATCTCTGCTGCTGTTTCAGGAAGTAGAAGTTAGCCAGAGGAGAGGGCAGTAGGATTTGGAGTCTTACTCATTACTATTTCCTGATATTCAGATATCTAACCTCTTATTGGCTAACAGCAACACAACTCTACCACTGACTCGACGGTGGTTTATCTCCAAAAATAACACAAGCCTGAAGGAGTTCTGCCATTTTGCGGTCGGAGTTGCTAATGCTAACAGTTAGCTTCAACTAGTGAAGGTGTCTTCTGCACTCTCCTGGACGCTAACTCAATAACAGCCTTCCCTGTCGTGAGCCAAGATGGGCGAGTCATGTATTTCAGTGTGATGTAGACCTGAGAGGCGTTATCCTGACCAGAGCTTTTCCCGTCTATTTTCTATGGCGGCTAATGCAGGAAATAGGGGTAGAAGACTATTTTCATGTTAAACCTGCATGTTATACTCATAGTGACCAGTCGTTTTTCAAAAATAAGTAAAAAATGGTTTCTCAGTGAACTTGAACTTTACCCGGGTGGTGGGGGGTAGAAAGATGCATCAATTTGATAATCGCATTGCGACTGAATCATGATCGAATGGTGAGGAGCATAAAAATTCCCACCCCTTGTAAGTTGTGAACAAAAAGAGACGTGTTCTGACTGATTATACAAACAAATCTGCATGATGTTGGAACGGCACAAATTTATTAGCAGTTTTGACTAAACAGTCGTAAGTAACCGATTTAGTGGGATGACAAATTTGTGTCTCTAGCTATTCGTTCTGATTCATGGAGAATTTAGCCAAAAACCTTCTGAGATGTCCGTGGCCTAGCTGCAGATGTCAGTTAATCAAAAGGGAAAAATTCTGAGAAAGGTCAGATTGTAATTTATTGATAAAACACTGATATCTCCTGTGAAAGTTTGTGCAGCTACTGAACGTTTAAATAATCCTGCAGCAGTTTCCACGAGGAGTTTAACTTCAGTAACTATTTCTGAGAACACAGTGTCCTCCTGACAGTCTCAGAGTGATTCTTCAACTCTGCTTTTCACTAAATTAATCCACGTCTGCGTCTCACCATTCCTAGAAAGCTTAAATAATGAGTCCGAGTTGTTTTGCCAACTCTGTCACCCAAAAAAAAAGGTTCATTCATTTGACAAAAGCTGGCTGCAGACTTGGTTAGAGGATCTTTTTAAAAATAACTTCTGCTGCTCAGTGAGCCATGATTTTTGACCCAATCCTGAACAATTAAATTAACTCTTATCATCAATTCAGCACATTCTTTTTTATTTATTATGTTTTTTATGAAGCAAATCTCTTGAGTTTTTTTGTTTCACAAACTGGAAATGACTAGTCTGGCAAGCCATCCTATATATGTGAATATATAGTCTGGCCACGATCTAGGGCTGCATGATATTAGGAAAACCTGCGATATGCGATAACAGTGCTTAATATTGCGATTTCGATATTACTTGCGATAAATGAACAAATACTTAAATCTGCGGTTGTTGTATATATACTTTAGACACACCACTCCATCCTCTATCGTTAGATTTAATACAGTAACAAAATGAAATCATGCAAGTTTACATTACAAAATTAGCATGATCTGTTTCAATATTTTTGTAAACAGTAATCATTAAAATATGTTGGAATGATTTAAAACAATAGGACAACGCTGTAGAACATTTACAGAGCTAAACGAATATGTTTACCCCCGTAGCACTTAACAACTACTTACGTTATTTCCTTGTACCGCTGTGATGGTTGATGGTTTATCATAAGGAGTTCCACTCATGGGCATCTGCTGGGCTACTTGTCTTAACGTCAGAGACTTTGGGTTTGCTAACACTAGCTTTCTAGAGTCCTGTATATAGATCTTTATGGTTGCGTTGGAGGTGACAACGGATATTTGTCATGTTTCCCCTCATGGTTGCCACAAGTGTTTGGCGTGTCTTGCAAAGTACTTGTGTTTTTTTGAACACAAGTACTTTGAAATAATAGTCATGCTGTTTGAATTATGAGTTATTTCTCGCTAACATTTTCCGCACACGTCTTACCCTCAGTCAATGCGATGCTCTCTAAGCTAACTCAGGTGTTTGCTAGCCATCCAAATGAAGTGCCGTCCACCTAGGCACCAAGGCATTTAACCTATAAGAACCCAACCGATTGGCCAAATGGGTGAAGGACTCTATTTGATTAGTCAAAAACTTCCATTTGATTGACAAAATGCATTTTGTGTAGCAAAAATCTGAGATGACCATTAATTGCGATATATTTCTGTTCTTTGCAATATGCCTATTGCACATGCTGATATTGCGATAACGATAAATTTTCGATATATTGTGCAGCCCTACCACGAACCATTGCCAGCTCTCAGTCGTGAGGCGGGATCTACGGTTGTTTTTCAAACTGTCTGCACGCAATTGGATAGTGCTAGGACCAATCAGAGTAACGAACAACGTGACGTAATCACAGCGACGGAAAAGAGGGAGGCAGCAATGGCGTCTAACATCAATGATTTCTGTCGTTTTTGTATGAAAAACATGTGAATATCAGGTGTACTGGGACATTGCACTACTTTGTTTGATAAAAATAAGAAGCCACTAAGTATAGCCGACAGACTTACGCACGTTGGAGTCTAAATAATCCAATGTTGATGATAAAGCCGTTTCAAACGAACGTGGTTCCCTGAGCTGCCGCCGTGTTGTTTGTGTTCGCGGTCGCAGCTCTGATGTCATCAGCTACTCCCGCTCTGTGATTAGCCCACAATATAGAGCGCTGTGATTGGCCCGACCAAAACTATAGCGAGCTGTGATTGGACAGCCACAGCAGTGGATCAGGCTGCGAGTGTTCCAATGAAGCGTGCCTAGACCAAACTTTGCAAGGCAAGAATTTGGTCTAGTTCACTAGGCTATGAAATGACTGAATTTAAAGGTGGAATATGTAACAATTTAATAAAAAGCTGTATTTGAAAAAAAAAAAAAAAACACTTCCACAGGGCGTTTAGAGGTGTGCAGAATGAATGTACAGTTTTCCTTTAAAAGCTATTTAAAAAAAATAATCAAAAATTTATTTTGACGAGCACTACACTGGGTTTATGTTTACATCTACCAGCCACTAGAGGGCACCATTGTGGTAAAATGTCTGCTCGGCAAGACGAGGCTGGGACTGTGTAAAATGGCGGACTCAACAAGTCAAGCAGCTGATTCTGAGCCCAGAAGATGTTCTAATGCTAAATAAAATAAAACAGTAAAATAAACTTATTAGTAGAAATTAGTCCTTACCCTGTATGATTCGTCACTGGACATGTTGCTGGCTGGTCACTTCACGTATCAGCAGTGAACCAACACCCCGACGACTGGAAAATTTGTTCTGTTGTTGCAATACCACCTCTACACACTAGATGTCGCTATAGTGTCTGTGTTCCATATTCTACCTTTAACAAGAAGCGGAGACAGCAGGAATTAAAAAACAAGAAACAAAGTGTATTTTAGATCCTCTGGATCACTATTATACAAAACAAGATGTCTGGTATGCACTGAGTTTCAGGTATGTTTATGATGTCTGTGTCTAACTTTCAATTTCCTGTCTGCTGTTTTCTGATTAAACAAAAGAGTTTATTAGAAGAACAGGGAACCGTTCTGAAGGAAGTCACTCTATCCTCTATAAAAGATCGATGATTATTTGTTTTTCAGGCCGTTTAAAATCTCCTGGTTTAGCTCCTTGTCCTAGCCGAGGAATCCTTTCTAGCTGCCTTGCAAAAGCAAACTGGCAAACTTTTTCACTGTCACTAACACTTCACACACCCTAGAGGGATGGGAGAGTTTTGCACATTTGTTAACTTGCCGTGATTTTGGGGAGGAGATGTGAACTGATGGCACCTGGCAGCGGTGGCTGCTGGACGCTGAAAGCCTGCTGCTTGTGTCTTGACGGCGTAGAAGGCAGACATTAGAGACGGTTGGAGGTATGTGTCTGTTTAAATCTGGAGAGCGGCTGCACAGGCCTGAGGTGAGGCGGTGACATCACTCCACAGCGTCTGACATCATCATTGACAGTAATGGAAATGAGTGAATGAGTTCACAGTGGAACGTGTCCGTGTCCACGTCGCTGATGTCTTGCACGATGACCTGAATTTGTCCCTGAATGCTGAATGCTTAGTCTTTTTTAAAATGATAAATCAGATCTTTTAATGCTTTTCTCTGGAAAGTTATAAATAATAATATCTTAGTTAATGCAATTTTTCCACCATACATTTTTCATAACGTGGTAATTTTCATTGAACTTTTGGCTTATTTGCTGCAGAGTTTAGCTGAAGAGCTAGCTAATCAAGCACTTGAAATATGTGATTTATGGCCATGTAAATAAAATAAAATATTATTTGCATGAACTATTATTGCTTTTTTGACATTAGAAAAGTTTTAAGATCGTTTATAACTGATCTCATTTTTATTAACTCACTAATTGATCAGAACTGTTTCTCCAAACTGAGGTTGTTCAGACAGGTTGGATATCAATTTTTCAAAACTTTCAACAGAAACTCAGTTAAACTGAGTTTCCTTGCCTGTTCAGCTCTTTGCACTTTTGAATAAACCTTTTTTAGATATTGTATTACAGACATAAACACATTTTCCCCTATTCCCAGCTCCCCTTGTTTAAATAAATGAGTATTTTTACAGACTTCTGTAGAAGTTAACATGTTAGGCAGTAATGGCTAACGTTTTCCTATTGACTAACTTTAATTGAAGTAGTTGTCATTTTGCACAGATAATGTTTACAGGTTAAATATGCACGATAGGAGAAATGTAATGTTTGCAACCTAAAGGATTTAGTTTTTATTTTTTTATTAGGGGGGTACCCCGCATATATCGGTATTGGAAAAAGTTGGACAATATTGGTATATCTGATATGAAAATGATCAGTTACTCTCGCACCACATATGACACTTGTACCTCATTTTGGTAACTAAGAAGCTAAACTATCTTTAAGAATCTATTAGAAGCCCTTAAAGTGCACTCAAACATGGCAACACCCTAGCCTTGCATCTAGCATGGTTGGTGCTGGTTAAAGCCATCCCATCCAGGGTGTTCCCCTCTCTCTCCTGTTGACCTCTGATTTAAGCATCAGCCTCCTGAAAGTACAGAAAAGATTTGGGGAGTGAGTGTCTGTGTGAGTTGGGCCACAACGCTGCGATGATCCTACCTGTCACTTTCCTGTCAGGAACACTACACGGAAACCCTGCACAATTCTGCTGTGCCATGCAACACAGTTTGGCACATTCAGGGCGCTTTTCTTCTCACCAGCAGGATACTTTTTTTCTTTAGCATAAAACTGCAACAGTAGGAAAAAAAACCCTCGTCTCCACACCAAAAGGACAAATGAAAGTTTGCAAAACTTCCCCTATTTTTGATTTTCACCCTACAGCCATCATTCAGTGTCCTAAACCTACATTAAATGTGATTATTCTCAGTTGTTTCATCTGAAAGGTTTTAGATGTTTCTACTAGAACACACCTGTTTTACATCGGTAAATGTTGTGTGAAAACTCTCAAGGAAGCTAAACCTGATTTTTGGTAAACTCAAAGAGAGGTGACTCTGAGTTAGGGCTGGGCGATATGGACCAAAACTTATATCTCGATTTCTTTTGGCTGAATTCCGATATACGATATATATCTCGATATTTTTCCTCCTGTAAAATATTTACAAGTTGACTCCCTTCAAGCTGTCTTAAGAAAGTTTACATGAATTCACCAGCAGATCAGCAGCTCTCCATACCTGTTTCCTGATTACCTGGAGGATGGGTTTGACCCATCTTGCCACACAAGCAGGATAAACAAATCTCCGTCAGCAGACACGGTGAAAACACAAACGTCCCAAAATAATTAAAAATCATGAAGCCAAATGCGACAATTAGGGCAGAACATTGACCCAGAGGTTTCCTGATCAAGCAGATGTGAGGATACATGTAATGAACGAGTCAAGCTAGCGGATAGCAGTAGCTGCGCTGCTAACTCTAGAAATACACTGGTTGTATATATATATATATATATATATATATATATATATATATATATATATATATATATTGATATAAACGATACTGAGTCATCTTATTTGAAATATGCAGTATATAGATATTTTAAAAATATCAATATATCACCCAATATATCATTAGTTCAGAGTCTATCACCATGGTAACAGACTCTGAACTAAAGTCTCTACCACTCATCTGGTTTTAACTCATAAGTCCTGTCCTTTTCTTTCTTCATCTGAACTCATCCAGCAAGACCGTATTGTTGTTGATCCACCAGTTAAAGGGTCTTTGGTAATTGTTGATTAAGAACTGTTTGGAAATGAAGGTGTTTGTTGCTCCAGTCTGTTGTGGTGAAGAGGAAGTTGAGGCAAAGCTCTTAATTTACTGGTCAAGCCCTCACTCATGGCCATGAGATGTGGATCGTGGTTGAAAGAACGAGGTTCTGGATACTAACAGGTGAAATCAGCTTCCTCTGTAGGGCGGCCAGGCTCAGCCTTTGAGATGAGGAGTAAGCTGAGGCTATTCAGAAGTCTGATAAAGAGGCTTTCCAGTTGCCTCCATCTGGAGGTTTTCCAGGAATGTACCACTGGGAGGAGACCCTTGGATTATGTATTCTCTGTAGTATACCTGGGGATCCCCCAGAGAGAGCTGGGGATGGGGATGTCTGGGCTTCCCTCCTGTTACCCCGACCTGGATAGATGAATGGACAGATGTAAGAATCTAACGTACCAGACACAGATACAACTATATTAGTAAAATTTAGACGTACTCAACATGGCATCTTGTGTTATATCTGATAAATGAACAGACACCAAACACACATAAGAACAAAGGTAAATGCCTGCTGTATTCTTGAAATTAAAACTCTAATTTTATCATTCCCCTCATGTGTGTTCCAACGCCAGGTAATTTAATATTTCATTTTTTTTTTGATTGTGTGCTTGTGAAAATGTGCTCCCTTGGGTGTATTTGAGTGATTTTTCATTTACAGTAGCAAAAAGCAGCACCTGCTCTTTCTGCACAGACCTCATAAATCATGTGATGTGTTATTAATTTCCCCTGCTTTAGCAGACCCTCTCAGTTGTGACAGAGTGAGGATGGAGATGAGCCACAGATGATCAATTCAAAAGGTTAAGGTTCATATGACAGTTTCTCTAGAATTAGACTGGATATATTTTGTGTGTGTTTGTGAGGGATTCTTGCAGCATCTACAGTACTTGGTGGAGATCTGTGAAGGATGGAACGTGTTTCTCCTGCTGGAACATGCATGTGAGGAAACATGTTTTTTCTCATACACCAGTGGTCATGAAGAGCTGGTATCTAATGGGGTTTGTGATGAACTTTTGTGGGAAGTGACAGTTCAGTGACGTTATACCACCTAGCTATGAATATAGAACTGTGGTGGAGCTGAAATGTATGGTCGATTTTTCAAGTTTTCGCCCAAAACTTTTTCATCGTCTTAAGAAACAATTTCAAACATCTGTGTTGGAAAACGTTCAACTTCAGCATCGGGTTTGAGGCTGCTAACTTTGAAGGGCATATTTCTCATTAGCTTTCATGTCAGAGTTTCAAATTAAAATCATTCCATGTGGAAAAATGATGGAGTTACAATTTTCTTGTGATCTCATGCAATATGGCAAGCTCACATGTATTATGGCAAGCTCACACAAAATCCATCAGCACTGTATGATGTGAAGACTCATCCGCTTCTGCGTGAGATTGTAGATGAACAACTCAAACTGTAACTTTTGTGTTTGTCTCAGAGTTAGATTCAAATTAGATTGTTGAGATAATATTGTGAGAGAGAGGCGTTGAACCGTTGACGCCAAAGCGTTAAATGAAGATCTTAGGCGATCAGTCGGCACTCAAAGTAAATGTTGGGGATGAGCTACTAGCAAACTAAATTCTAGCTGAATATCCAATAAATCCTAGCCTAGAAATCTAGACAAATCGTAGCAGTAGCAAGAAGATTTTGCTCTGCATGTCGGTGTAGCCATGCTCCATAGGAGCCTCAGCTGGTCTTCCATTGGCCTGAGAAGTTTTGTGTTTGCCAATCACAGCGCTCTATTGTCCAATAGCGTGCAGACAGTTTGGAAGACAACCGTAGATCCCGCCCCACGACTGAGCTCTGTATATGGGACGTGGCCAGACTGTATATACACATATGAAGGTATGCTCAATTTGCAACTTGAAGCAGAGTGAGAGTAAACCACGAAGGAGCAAAAAAATTGGCTCATTTTGTTTTAATGATTGTTGAAAACCCAGATTGTAATTGACCTTTCACCGGCCCCGCCCCCAAAACAACTATTGTCCAATCACACATCATAGCAACTGTTACTGTCCGACAACTTCAAACAAGATGATGAAGCTACGCATTAGCCTCGATAGTAGTCGTGTCTCCTTTGATGCGTATTGCCAGAACCTCCTCATCAAGCTCAGCCAGCAACAGCCAAGCATGAGTGCTCCCCGCCCGCAGCTGGGCGGAGCTCCGCCTCCCAGACTATCCAAAAGGCTCACTCACCTCACACTGGTCGCTCGTGTGTTCTTCATGCACGAGCTCCTCCTGGTCCATGTTCCGTGTACCAGTCCCCGAGTAAACCTTACTCACGAACCAACCAGCCTAACTCCACAGCCACGCCATTTGACTCCTCTTGGTCTCCCGCCACCGCTCCTCGGACGCCGCCTTCTTCCGAACTCCCAACTTCTTGTTCCCTGCTACGCTTCGCTCAGCGGAGCCGACACGTATTTTTATATTTTGAATATATCCCTCCACTGCATACTGTAACCCTTGTTGCCTCGATCTGGATGATATTGCAGAGGAATTGCTCCAAAAAATGTTGCTGACACGCATCTGTCTACTTCTTTCCATCGCGGCAATCTGTCGAGCAGGTCAGTGTTTGACCCACTTGTTTGTCGGACTTAGCAACAGTAACTAAGGGGGGCGGGGCTCAGCGAAAGGTCAATTGAGATTAAAAATCAATTAATGCCTCATATTAGTTTTAAACCTTTTATCCACATCTTACCTCATCCAATAGGTGTAGGGGCAACATCTTCAAATATTGGTCCAGTATTCTCACGTGTGTACATCCAACCAAATGCGGTGCAGTATATTGTTTATTGACACATCATATAGCCAATGAAATTCAGAAAACAATGAAATCTCCCATAAATAACTCCTTGTAGTTTGCTTTCGTAAACTGAGGAAGAACGATTGTGATTGGTGGGTCGCGTGTCAAGTATCCGTAACATTATTTATTTTTTTAATTACTCATGTTTTCAGAGGATTTTAGATGAGAACATGTTGAGTCTGAATTCGCAGCAGGACCTGCGATGTGTCCATCGTGCACACTTTGCGATGTCGATGCTCAAACGTAACATCGTGGCTGGAACAATGACCCTTGCAATGTTGTCGTCTACATCAGAACTGTACGCTGCAGTGTGGTACAAGATTGTTAAATAAGTGTTCATCAGTATCACTTTTCCATCACACAACTTCTCAGATTGATAACATTTTTAAAATACTCAGCAGCTGAATGAAACCGTACACGAAGTAAAAAGGTCAGTGATTTTCATGCTAAATGTTCACAATAGGAGGCTTTTTTAAATCAAGCGTCTTAATAATTCAACTGACAGGATCAAAATGTTAGTAAGACTAAATGATTCTTCCGTGTCTGTCTATGCTGAACAGCCTGTGCAGCTCTTATCCTCCTGCCAGCAAAGAAATTCTGGCTGCTCATTCAGCTAAGAGATGGGCCAGGTGGAAAGTTCCATGTTGTGCTGATGGTCTACAGCTTCGTTCTGCCAAAGAAGCTCGGCTTTGTTAGAAACGGCTTTCTGAAAGCTCACACTGATATTTTTAAACCAACGCTGCGGATGTGGTGATTTTTACACCATTATTCATTTTCTTAACCTTCATTTTGTATGTCAAAACAATCATCACTTCTCAGGCCCAGATTTGTCTCGTTGCTGTTCCTGCGTTGTGAAAAAGGTCCCGTTATTAAAGCTAAGAATCCCTCTGGGTAGCACTGAAGCTGTTTTTATTAATCTTCTGTAAAGGCAGCTGTTGGGACAGCGCTGAGTCCAGATTCCCAGATTATATCATATTCCTTTCTACCGTATTACGCTTGCATTGTATGAGTCACATTTTTTCCTAGTTTAATGTAGTTTTGTCATAATTGGAAAGCTTAAATCTTCCAACTGTTTTCTTTATTTATTTTACTGTGCTCAGTGAGATCCTTTTTCTGCCAAAAAACATATTTAGAAAAGGTCCTGAGGATTATTCAGGACTAAATTTAATCCTTTATGCTGAATTTATTTACCACTCGAGCAACATAGAATATGTAACATGTAGAGAGCATCAGTGCACACAAATACTGGCAGCAACAGAACATGACAAATTAAGTATATTTAGAATTAAACCTAAACTATAAGAAATCTCACATGTTGGACACAACATTGTGAGGAAATATGCAAACTTTTACTTGGAATCACTCTGAATTGGTGCAGCACCTTTGGAACGTTTGCTCAACACGTGTGCAAATGCTGCAAAAGTATTCTTGTCACAATTTAATGACAACGTGATTTAACTTTGTCTCATTTTACCCTTTTTAAATTACATTTGGTTGCTGACTTCTTACAAACTTGTTTTACATTTAGTTGACTCTGGTTCCAGATGCATTGAGATGCCTGTGACAAAGCTGTGAGTACAGGGTTAGGGTAAGGGTTAGAAAATTGGGAACCCTTGGGATAGTTTGGCGACATTTTGGAAACTCCCTCACAAATGTTGTTTGATGTTATTTTTTTAACATATCTGAATCAGTTACAAAAGTTGCTTTTTGCGTGTCTGATTGAGGAGGAGCAGGGGGTTGGCTATGTGATTTTTGTTTGGGTGTGTGACGGTGATGGTAATTATTGTGTGGGTGTTTACCTGAAGCAGAGACAATGTAAATGGTGTGGTCACGTTTACACAATGTTGAAAATGTAGGGAAATATATATAATATCTGACTGTAAATATTGGTAATTGACCGTGACAGCAGTAATAATATTGAATATTGGTATCAGCCCCAAATTTTCATATTGGTTCATCCCTACTGTGTCATTTGTGTATTTATTGGTTAATTTAAAGGGAACATATGATGCAAAACACCCCCTCTGAATCCATTTGTGATGCCATGTGGATTTCTACTGCCAGGATCCTCTGGAGGTTTCTTCCTGTTAAAAGAGAGTTTTCCTCTCCACTGTCGCTACATGCTTGCTTAGTATGACGACAACAAAAGTGACACAACTCTGAATCGGCTCATTCATGAAGGTACTGAAACTATCAAGAATAAAACTGCAAAAATTGGTTTATGGGAGAGGGATTTTATGCAAAGAACTTACTCACCTAGCTGAGAACACAATTTATTTAGTATTCCCTCATTATCAACTGAAACAAAACTCTTTTTGTAATATTTCATAAGTAATATTGCAAGTAAGAGCATAACATATGTAATACCCAAAAGAGAGAGAGAGAGAGAGAGAGAGAGATGACACATAAGAATTGGTTTTGAAAAACGCGGTATCTGTGTATCTTTACTGTTTACCAGTTTTCTATAGTCCTGCACCTCTGTCTCGTTAAGAAATCACCTCTCTTTATTCCACTTCTGTGTCATACTCATCCTTGTCTTGGTCTGTCAGCTTTTCGCCACACCATGCTGATGCACCATGACTAAAGGTGTGTCATGAGATGTTTCAGCGACAACCCCCTCTGGATAATAGGACAATGACACAGTTCCAAGTCTATCTCTGGATTCAGGACAGATGACTATAATTGTTCCGTATCTCTTAGGGACAGCTTGGCTCAACTCGCTCTCAATCAGCAGGTGACACAAAAGAGAGGAACACAAACCGGCAGGAGGTCAGGGCGCGAGGAACATGACTTGCACTTCCTGTTTCCCGGCTGTGTTGTGCAGCTGAGATCGGCTTCATTTACTCGTTCACGTCACAAAGTAAAACACTAAAAGATAATATTTGAGTGGTTATTTAGTTTATCTTCAAAGAAAAAAATCATCTGTTTAAAATGTTATTAGTTCTATTTAAATACTGAAAGTTGTTAAAAAACAAAGTCAAAAAGCCAGATCTTTGAACCCTAAACAAAAAGAGTCATAATGAAATAATGTCTGTGGGTTTTGGTTTTTATTTGATTGTTGTTAATATTCCTGGATAACTTGTGCTAGGTCATCGTCTATCCCTGCCAAGTTTGTGTCTTCTTGGATTTCCTCTTCCTGACTGTTAAATTTGTAATTTGGATTTTAGCTTCTGTTATAAAAAAAGACTTTAGGTTCTTCACCCCTTTGATTATACTGGTAAGAAATTACCATTAAGATAATAGAAAGACCCTAAGACCCACCAGAAACAGTAGGCTAATGTCAGAGTTTCAACAGATAAATTAAATAATTGCATCAATTTTTTTTCTTTTTCAGTGTTTCTGTGTTTTGCCATCCTATGAAGTTTGTCTATCAGTACTCTGAATAAGTCTGATATTTCTAAATTACCCAACACTTGTAGCCTGGGAAGATTCAATAATAAACACCAGAACTCGTCTTTATAGCATTATTTGTATCTAAATGTATTACCCCTACTGCACACTGGAAGCATCACCGGTGCAGAACAGCAGCAGAACGTCGCTGCTTCAAACAGAATCCATTCAAACCAGCTGCGCTGCAGAAATTTTCTGGCGCATCCCAGAAGTGGCACGGCACGCCGCATAGCTAAAGATAGAATCAGGTTCTATTTTTGCCTTGAGCCAACTCTGGGATTCATCAATTTCCACAATTAACATAGGGTTAGACAGGAAATCACACGCGGTTTCAGTGTAAAACGTCCAGTAATTTTCAAAATAAGACGATTGCAGCGATGCGATTTCATATCTATGTAGATTATGTCTATATGTGTGACCTCATGACTTATTTAATCCCTGCATTGTTCGAGAAGTGTGATGGTGTGTTTTTCATGGCTTTAATTCTGGCAGTGGAGAGAAAATCATTATATATGACATCAAACAGCAATGTCAGACGTTATTTCCTTCTTTTTGGTTTAATGGCGGATGGCATAAACAAACCGTGACCTTTGAAGTCTCGAGGGATTTTGTGATATCGCGAGTCAAGCAAGGAGCACGGTGGAGAAGCCGCTCTGCGGCTAAGACTCTACCCTTGTGAACTTGCGCGCAGTGAAACCCGCGCGTAAACCATTCCGCTGTCGTTCTGCACTGCTGATGCCTCCAGTGTGAAGTAGGAGTTAGACTTTTGGAATTCAAGAAGAACAAAACAATCAACCATCAGTGACATTTCCAACATTCTGTCTCATTTAGTCCTCAGTTGGACATTCGCTATCCTCCATGTGTTAGACAACGGTGTGTCTGCACAGATATGATGTCATGGAGAAGATACGAACATTCAACCATGTGCTGGTTTATAAAATAGAGCAGAATGAATATGTATTGCAGTTGTGGTTTATTCCACATTTGCTTCAGATGTATTGTTTGCTTGTGTTTTATGATTCAGAGGTGTGACTTTGCAGCTCTGCGAAGCAGCTGTTTATCAGTCTGTGTGTTTTGGCTCAGGCGGTTCTCAGCCTGCAGGATTGAAGGGTGGTGAGCAGGGATTGTCCAGGTTGTGAGGGGGTCCTTAAAGATGCTGGAGGCCCGCGCTTGGATTCGACTCAGCTGGATGTAATTCATATGTGACTGAGCCTTTTTCACTACCTACTATAAGTCCTTCCCTTTTGGCTGCAGTGCTGCTGGAATACCGAATGATGTTAAGCACAAAACTGTCGTCTGCATTCAGGTATTTATACGGCACCAAACCATGTTGTGTACTGAACCAGTACCAATTTCAGCAGGAGTGCAACTGACACCAGAGCAGCCTTTGATTACACTTAAAAACTGCTAGAACCAAAAAAGAAAAAAATCAATTACTGTGACAAGAGATAACATATTAGCTTACTTTGCAGTGTTGCTCTTGTGCAGCGCCGTGCCGATGTATGCAATTTCTCAGTAAAATTACACGAGGGTCTGAACAGAAGGAGCAGCAGTTTAACCAGAGGATGGGGGCAACTGTCGAGGTCTTCTTGATACCAGTACGGCTCAGTTCTTAAACTGTGCTTAATGACTTGCAGAGGTCAGCAACGAAAGAAAAACTGAATTAGTCTCGCTTCGGTTGCCTTCATGACTTATTATGCACATGGAATCTGTCTTGGGAAGATGTCTACCTTCTTTTATCTGAACATAAGAAACTTATCAAGTGTCTAGCAGACTTTTAAATGATTCAGATTTAACCCCAAATGTTCAAAACACACACAACAGATTCCACAATGCCACTGTTTACTCATTAAGTTTAGTCTAATCATCATGAATGTTAGCTCCTCTATAAAAGCAGGACTTTAGTTTGTTTGGAGTTGGTGACCTCTGCTCTGGAGCATACAGGTGTGTGTTAGCACAACGAGGAAAGACATCAGCAAGAACTTTTGAGAAGGAGCAGTTTCAGCACAGTGGTGGAGGGCTAATATGATCATCGACTCGACCATGAACTCCTAGCAGAAAGTCAAAGGTGTTAATCTGTCTGACAGCTGAAGCTTGGACCAGTAAAAAAGGAAAATGATCCTAAACACAGCAGCAGATCTACAGCTGAAAAATGACTGAATTAAGGTGCTGCGGTGGTCCAGACCTGAACTTCAAACCTCAACAGACTGGAGCTTCATGGGTTAAAATCACCCTAGAACCATTTCAGAGTCTGATAAAGTCAAACAGCAAATCATTTCTGTGAGTTTTCTGATTATTTAGTCGAATTTTAGGTTCAGATAAGATTTTCTATTCCATCAGCGACTCACATCCTGGATGCTGCAGGTAGCTGCAGTGGCACAGCTTATATCAAACAAGATTATTATCAAGCAGCAGCATGCTACTGCAGCCGTCACTAATCATAAACTGTGTTTAGGTAATCTAGGATGAAGTTTTGTAGTATTACATTAAATTTATATTAGTGCCTAAGAGAGCTTCTTTTCTTTTCGTGTTCATGACCACGAGAAGAGGAGCAGGCCCACACCTCTAAATGAAGCAGGAGCACTGAGAGACGTCCAGCGTCTCCATTCTTCCCCACAGTGTTCATTTATTCACACCCTGAGTGAAAAGGGACGTGGGTTTTCTGTTAAGACCGTTTCGAGTAAAATGCAGGAGAAAGAGATGAAAAGTGTTAAAAAAGTGCACCGGGGATTTCTGCGGGAGAACACGAGAGCGAGAGGACAAAAAAAATCACGAGGTATGAAAGCAAAAGAAAATATTAGAGAAATAAGTAAAATAAGCGTTCAATCAAACAGCTTTTTGTAAAAATCCTGCAGAGAATCATTCAGATATTAGACAAGATGCTGTTTTGGATTTTGGATAAGTGAGAATTTGTTGCTGTAAATCAGCCTGGATGCTTCCGATCTTTGTCTGCTCACAGAAATGTCCACTTCAAGAAAAAGATTAGGAAATACTTTAAACGTCCTGTTTTAAAGGTTTGAACAAAAGCCCGACTGAGAGAGTTAAAAGATATTAGGTAAGGGAAAAAACATTACAAAGGGAGAACGAGGGAGTCAGAGAGAGTTGTAGGAGTGAGAGTAAGCGAGTGGGAGCTTAAGAGCGAGAGAGCAGTGGAGAAGGGGTTTGTGTATCTCTGAAACAGGCCCAAGCTTGAATGGCCTCAAGCTGTTCTTGTCATTCATTTGTACAGTTTGCCTACAGTCAATCCTTTTATTTATTTATTTATTTTCTGTCCATTTGGGGGCAGCACAACTAACCGAACACACAGCCGCATTAACATTTAGCTAATTGTGTTCCAATCTTCTCATCCCTTTAGTGCCTTTCTTATTTCCTCTCTTTACAGAGCGATCACCTGCATAAATCTTCCAGCTGTGTGTTTGTCAGCACAAACCCACACCTGTCTACTTAAAACACCTGTCTGATGCATCTGTAGACTAGTGGAGACTACCGGAGGTTAATTCTGGATTCAACAGAACAACATTCATAAATGATTTTATGATTTTCCACGAGTTTTGAACTAAATAGTGTTTCTTTATTGGGTGGAAGTAAAGGGAGCGCTGATGCATTTCTGTCTCCAGCTCTTGGGTGTGCCATTTGTTATCTGATGTCCTAGGCAGGTGTGTGGCCTCACTGTTGTATAGGCGGAGTGTTTTAAGTGACCAATGTACTCTCAAGACAGCCACTGAGTCGCTACAGACCTCTAGAACTCTTCTCTGGTTTTTGTCTGTAAGTCAGAAAGTTTAAAAGTTGAGAAAATCTTAAGAACAATCAGCCACTAAACTGTCCATTAAATGAGGGTAAATTGCAAACAAACCTAAACAAACCTGATGGGATCTGAAAGGGTCGTTAGCACCAATTCTGCCTACTTCCAATATAAAATTTTCACATTTTCTTAAAGCAACATTCCGCAAGTTTTACACCTTAAAATTATGCTTTTTTGTAAAGTTTTTGCATCATAGTCTTATCTATTATGTTCATTTTCATACCTGTGATAGTGTTGGGGGGTCCCACGTCTGTTTACTGCACTATACAGTTTTTGTGCTTCGGGTAGCCGCATGAAGTACTGACTGGGTGTTACTTTACGGCAGAATATGGCAAGCCAAAGGGATAAAAAAGCGCACGTTCTAAACGCGCGTTATGTCTGCCAAAATGCGCGTCTTGAACGCGCGTTTTGACGCCAAAGGGGGCAAAAACTCACGTGTTCTAAAAGCGAGCATTATGTCCGCCAAAACACGCGTCTTGAACGAGCGTTTTGGCGGACATAATGCAAGTTTAGAACGCGCATTTTTTTTTATCCCATTGGCTTGCCATAATTGTATAACGTAGACTCGCTGTAGCAGCGGTAGATTCACCAAAGAAAGCTAGAAATCCCTTATCAGAGGAATCTAGGAAAAGAAAAGAAGAATGTGATAGAACAAGAGCAAAGAACAGAGTTATTATTGGGTCGTCTTTTCCTCGCTGGAGAGCTCTTTTAGAAAGAAAGGCATGAACTACGGACTGTAACCTAGCCATGCTGCTAATGGCTAGGTAAGTAATAAATGATTTCACCAGGGTTATTGTGTTTGGTCGGGCATAAAGTTGTTATACAGTCCTGATAAAACTATTTATTCAATGTGTGGAGGTGGAAAAGTTTGTTTTCGTTGTTTTGCCTGATATTAGGAATGTAAACATGCCACTTTTGTCCAAGAGAGAGATTTAATGTTACGACAGTGACGTTAAGCAGCAAGCCTCTAGAGGGCGACAGAGACCATATAACTGCAATCTTGCGGAATGCTGCTTTAAAGGTGCATCATGTATGAATGAAGTAAGAATGATAACCTGTGGTCAAATTTGGGTACTTCAGTCCATTTTCAAAACACAAGGGTCACTTTCTGACTCTCGTTCCATGAATTACCAGCTACAAATCAGCACCAGAAGATTCTAGATGACAAGTGAAGACCAGTCATAGGCAGTTATGGGGATAAGTGAATAAATACAATTCACTGTAATATCAAGTTAGTGGTAATTGAAAAAGTAGTTGTTTCAAATTCATTGTTAGCTCAATGTTAGCCTCTAGCCTGCTTCACCCAATATTAGGGCTGGGCGATAGGACAATAGCAATATATATTTCAATATAACTTTTCCTCAATAGACGTTTGAGAACGGGTCGATAGGACCTCGATATAAAGAACAAATGCGTTGCTCCGCGCTGGAATGAAGCCACACAGCAGCCAGGCGGACGCACTGCTAATGGCTAATGTTTGTGTAGCTTTAGCCCTCTGCTGCAGGTTACATGGCTGGTAAAAGTAAAAAAAAGAGAGCTCCAAATGGTAAAAAAGATGGTGGACACAGTGAATGACGTCGTTGAAAATAAGGGACCGATCTTTCCAAAACACAGCTTCGTCTTCTGACTGGTGTGGAATTACAAATGCGCTCGGTGCAGACTCTGCAACCCCGTGGGCTCACACACTCTAGACGACTACGTCCTTCTTTGACCATTTTGAAAGGAGAAAAACTGAACACCCCCCCCCCCCCCCCGGCTGCCTTCTAACATGATTGAGACATTTGACTGTTTTGTGATTATTTCACTGTGGAATTCTTACATATTGCACCTTTAAATCAGTTGCAGATATCTTTGGTTTATGTAGCTATCACAGCTACATGAGCTTTGTTCAGGCTAACTGTTCAGTGTGGAAATCAGGTGGCATGAAGATAACTATCACATGATTTGGCCAAACTACTGGAAAATGTTTGACTTTAGGATGTTTTAGATCAGTGGTGGTGGTTCTCAATTGCATCAGCCAAACAGGTCTTTCAACTCTGTTAATCACCCATTCATTCAAATCAGGTGTGTTGGATCAGAGAAACACATGAAAACACACAGGATGGTGGCTCTGAAAGTTGAACATCACTGATTTGGAATCTTAGGAATTTGCAAATGAATGATCCCTGTTTTAACTCCCCATGATTTCCTTCTCCAAAATTTCCCAAACTGAGAAGAAGAAAGAAGAAATTATTTTTTTCTATCGTACCTATCAAGATAAAAATCACAAGGCGCTTCACAAAAACAAAAATAAGAATAAAAAATTATTTAAAAAAACATTGTGATAAAAAATGGGTTCAGAAGTTAAAGGGGTTGAAGCTGTTCACTGCTGTTAATACCAGACATTTTGAGTTATTATTGTCTAGATTTCAAAGTTTTGGATTTGGTTTGACATGATAAATGGTTGACAGGGACATCTTGAGGCCACTTGTGTTACTTGTTCCTCTTACAGCGAGAAGAGAACAGTTCCTTGATCAGACACAAAAGTTGAACAGATGGAGGTTTTTGTATTTATTCTCTAATGTGTTGTTATTATTAGCAGTTTGTGAATCCCTGCACCGTGCCCACATGTGTGCATATTCTAATGCCAAAATAAATGACAAAGGCTTTAGATTCAGCTGTAAGCTCAAGATACCTCTCACGAGATAGAGAGGTAGCAAGTTGGAAGGTCGATTTGGAAATTTTGATCAAAAATGTAAGAAAAATCAAAACAAGATGCAGGATAAGAAATTATGGGAAAACAGATGAAATGTGTACAGGAAGTAGTATAGAGGGAGGATATCCTCAAAGAGTTAGCTAGAGAGTGAGGAGTTGGGGGAGGCTGAGAAACAGATGGGATGAAGGAGAAGGTGAGAGATGGCTGGGATACGGGAGAGGGGGGTCTGGAAGAGGCTGCCAGGAGTTGGTGCTGAAGTTGGACCGCTTTAGATTCATGGAGGGGTGATGGCCACATCGATTACTCCCTCCATCTTTCAGGCTTAATGTGTTCTTGTTTATCAAGTCAAGGTCAGTTCATTTGTGGCGTCGACATTCCCAGTTTTTTATTCTACACAACTCCAGTTTTATTTCAGGTTGGTTTATTTTAAAATGTTTACTGCAGCCTTATGGACTGTCCCTACTGAAAACAATGTTTCTGTAACTAAACTATTCAGATCTGTTTTCCGTCTGTTCTTTTTTTCAATATTTGGCGAACACTTAGAACAGTTATTTACACTTTATTCAAAATATTCAAAAATAAAACTGTCTCAGGTTTTTGTATAATTTCTCCTACTAAATATAATTATTACAGAGCCGCAAAATGTTAGTTGAGGTTTACTTTTATCCATCCATCCATCTTCCTCCACTTATCTGGGGTCGGGTTGTGGGGGCAGCAGCCTAAGCAGAGAGGCCCAGACTTCCCTCTCCGCAGCCACTTGGGCCAACTCCTCCGGGGGAATCCCAAGGCGTTCCTTGGCCAGCCGAGAGACATAGTCCCTCTAGTGTTTCCTGGATCTTCCTTTGGGTCTCCTCCTGGTTGGACATGCCCAGAAAACCTCACCAGGGATGAGTCCAGGAGGCCTTGATATGCTTTGAATAACATTCTTTTTGTATTGCTAAATGATGTTTGTGTTGCAAAGCAAACAGAGTCAGCGGTACAGTCAGGTTGCTGTTAGCCAATCAGGGGAGAGATGTCCAAATGTCAGGAAATAAGACTCCAAATCCTGCCGTGTTGTGCTGTAACAGGAGCGCTAGAGCTTTTCTCCACAGAAATCAACTCACAAGACATTCATATATAGACCACTAGCCTAGAATCTAGACTGTCATGTGCAAAAGCAAAATTGACGATCTAGCAACGCTCCATTGGAACCTTGCAGCCCCAGCCAGTATTGTGGCTGGCCAATCACGTTTATTTAGAAAAACAATGTATTATTTTATGTTTTTATGTTTTATGTAGTTCTTCCACGATGTAATGGCGTACTGACCCGTTGAATGACATCCATAGTGCTCTATTGGTTTGGTGGGCCAATCACAGTGCTCTATCAGCCAGGTGGGCGGGATGCTACTGCAACTGAGCGAAACTAGGACGGCCACGACCCCATAGCGGTCCAATCACAGCGCTCTAAGGGATGTGATATACTTGCTGTTTAGCGATGCGCACGCGTGTTTAAAATGGCTGCCACGCGTAGCTTGCGTTGATTTGAATCGTCGTTTGTGTGCGTCCCCCGAAATTAATGTGACACGACGCGACCCAAATGCTGTAATATACGAGTAAGCAGTAGGTGGATTTGACAAAACGAGCGAGACACACTCACCATGGTGACTTCGTCTCTGGTTTAGAGGTCTTTCACACCATCTATGATACCTCTGCTGTCCTTTTTTCTGCCATAATCTCAAAATAAACCAGTTACTGATTTCTTCCGGCTCTGTATCCGGTCTGAGTACTCTCGTCTGCCCCCTAGTGGAACACTCCGGTACTACATGCAGTGCAGCGCTGTGTAGCAGCAAGTATATGAACAAAGGTGCAGCCTGCGCAATCGCAAGGTTAAACAGCAAGTATATCACGGTCCTAAAGGTTTGGTGGGCTAATCACAGCGCTCAGTTGGTGAGCGGGATGTTACTGAAAAAGCCCACGTTTAAAACGGCTTTGGCATTAACTTTGGTCAATTTTGACTTGGGTTTTTCTTTGAGTCAAGAACATATAGAGGTACTTAAGTTTATTTAGAAAAAGGATGTATTTGCATCTTCTTTGATGGACTATGGCGGAATGCCTCATTGACTGACATCCATAGTAGGGCTGTCAAATCAGAGGAAAAGTAAAAGAAATGAAAAAAGAAATAAACAAGATCATCACAAAAACAATTCCTGATTCCTCGTGTAAAAGTGCCAATACACTTACTCATAGTTAATAACCAAAAGGGTCTAGGCTACAGTTTCACATGTTTAAGCCTACCCAAAACAGACCCAATTTGATCAAACAAATACTGCAAAATACTGACAAAAAGAGATATACAGTGCAAACATCCGTAACATAAAATAAATAGAAACATAAACTTCTATGTTGTAGTGAACTTCCACAACCTGCTGCATAATAACATAGCCCTGTCCAGCAGAGCCATAGGAGAGTGTGTAGAGCTGCACGATGCAACGTGTCGCTCAGAGATGAACTGATGATTATTTATCAGCATGAGAACCTGGATTATGTCTCTCGGCTGGCCTGGGAACGCCTAGGGATTCCCTCGGAGGAGCTGGCCCAAGTGGCTGGGGAGAGGGAGGTCTGGGCTTCCCTCCTTAAGCTGCTGCCCCCACGACCCGACTCCGGATAAGAGGGAGAAAATGGATGGATGGATGGAACCTGGAGGAGTGACGTGAGAGCGCATGAAGACAGTAAAATGCATGTAAATCCACTTCAGATGCGGCTCGTTGTGTCTTGAATTTATTGAGCTTGTAAAACAAAATTTTTCTAGCGAATGAGATCCACCGAGAAAGGTTTATGATTGATCAGTCGACGTAAAGCCTAATTTATAATTCTCCATCTGCGTCGGTACGGAGACACGCAACGCCATTTTGCGTCGGCGCAAGGGCTCTCCGACAGGCTCGCAGAGGCTAACGGATACTTGCCCTCTTTTACTATCCGTGGAAAGTGACGGAGACCGCAAGCTTGTCGGTCCTGAGTGCAGCTGAGTGTTTTACTAACCTGTAGGGAACATCGGCGACAAAGTTATGCAGAAAGTAGCTAAGAGTTATCAGAAATGTTGCTAAGTTGCTCGCTAGACGCTTTTAGGAAATAAAAGTCAAGAAGGGGGTCTGAAAAGTTGTTAGAAATAGCGACAAAGTTGCTAAATTGGCAACGCTGTGTGGGAGGTGCGCTTGATTTACAGCTCGGCGTAGTGCTTGAGTAAACCGCGAGGGGGAGGAGCAAATAATCGGCCTGTTTTGTTTTTATAATTGTTCAAAACCCATATCGTAATTGGGATTAAAATTCGATTAATTGAGCAGCCCTAATCCATAGCATTGAGAACGTCACGTTGTTTGTTATCCAATAGCATGTGGGGACAGTTTGAAAGACAACCGTAAATCCTGCCCCACGACTGAGAGCCGTCAATGGACTGTGGCCAGACTATATAAATATATATAGGATGGCCAGGCTAAGAGACCACTGCAACTGTATAGAAAGAACAAGGGAACTTGGTCTTTAAAAAAAAAAACTAGATTTTTCGTACTTTATGCAGCAGAAGTGTTCAGAACTTCAGCTTCCCTTTTTAGGAACTCTTCATTATTTTTCATCAGATTGTCTGACAGCTTTTAAAAACTTTGATTTTTTAGGTGAACGGGGCTGGACAGGAACCCTTCCTCCTATCATCTGGTTTTGGTGGTTAGGACCACTTTTGCCTTTAGATGTTTTCCAGCGACACTAACGTAATTAATTCAGTTCTTCACGGGGCCTTTACTGTTGACTTGAATTAGGAAGTGTTGGTTCACCGCCAATTTGGAACAGAGGAGTGACTGCACCAGTCAATACCGTTGATGTAAAAGATTAATTTGTGTAATATACGAAGACAGGGTTAAAATGTTTTCAGCTATCCAGAATATGCTTATTTTGTGAGCATAAAGCAGGTTAGCTGTTGTGGTGCAGTGCCCCGATGGTATATTTGGTATCTTTTGATGTGTTTGACAATGTTGCAGAGCCTGGATTACTGCATGCATACTCAGTGCCAACTTACACTCACTGTGTGTGCGTACATATATATATATATATATATATATATATATATATATAAATATATATATATATATATATATATATATATATATATATATATATATATATATATATATATATATATAAAGATGTGGAAAAAAGAGGAGAGGGGGAGGTATAGAGAGACAGAAGCAGAGAGCGTAAGAGAGTGAGAGGGAGGTACGAGTCAGTATTTCATGGATGGCTGTGTTGCTATGGGAACAAGATGTGGGCACCCTATTCCCAAAAAAGTGTCCTCCTTCCTTCCTCCCTTCCTTCCCTCTTTCCCTCTCTCTGTCTCTGATCACTTAATTTTTCTCTTTTCTTCTTCACAGCATCCTCAGTTTTCTTTCCCTCCTTTCTTTTCCTCGGATCACATCCCACCACATGCTTCCTTTCACTCTCCATCTCTCATCCTCTCTCCTCTGTCATCCATCCTTTCCCCGCCCACTCATTCATCTCACCTTCAGTCCATCCTCATCCCTCTTTATACTCGTACCCATTTTTCCTCTGGCTCTCCATTTCTACTTTTCTGTCTCTCTCTTTCCATCCCTCTTTTTTCCTGTCTTTCTGATCCCTCTGTCTCTTTAACACTTACTTATATTCTATTCTTTTCTCGGTTGTCATGGCAATAGGCTGGGGGCGTAAGGGAGTGAGTGCGAGCAAGCGAGCGGGAGTGGGTGTTTCGGAAGTGACATCTCTTGGGCTGTAACCTTGTTTCCTGTGTGGTGGAGTTGGGGGCGGATTCAAGGCGCTAGCGGCGCAGCAACAGTGACGCCGTGTGGACGCTTTGGGTGAGCAATGGGGAACCCGGGACGCGCCGTGCGAGGGCTGGGTGAATGATCTGATAGGTGAGAATACTCTTCTCCCCTTTCATCTCTCCAGCTTTTCTGTTCCTGCCACACACGCACATGTGCACGTTTTCACCTCCATCCTCGCTGCTTCTCATCTAACGTTTCTTTCCTCAAGGTTGAAGTGGATTCAGTGTAGATGGAAACATTCAGATGTGATCAAAGCCTTGTGCTGGTGTCACACAGCAGGCTGGCTGCTGGGGAGGAGAACTTATTTTGGACAAGTACTCTGCTCTCATTTCAGGCAGGGAACAGAAAACTTCCATGTGGGAAAAGGCATCAGGCACGTTTTCTCTCTTTGGAAATAGCAACAGCTGATTGCAAAATTCAGTACAACTTGTGCTCATCATAGCAGAATATTACAATCTTTTTACTTGAGCTGTCTCGATTGCTGAAATTGGTCAGAGGAGGATTTTGTTTGCAAGAAGTTATGTAAGAAGAGTTATGTAGAGCGATGCTTTCCAAACCTTTAATTTTTTGACTAACTTAATGTTAGATCAAGAGACTCATGACCCAGACTATTACAAGATGACACATGCAAACTTTGCTCAATTCACATCCCAAGCATTTTGAACCATTATATTTTCACTTTTTCTATTTTATGAATACAGTGTTTTAAAATATTTTTGTAACAATTGAGAGTAAAAAGGCATTGGGAATTAGGGCTGAGCAATAAATTAAAATATGTTGGACAACAAAATGTAGTGTGTTTTTACACCTTTAATTTAGTTCCACTGGTGTTAATTGGATCATAATTTAGTTCATTTGTAGTTTTTTTCTGTGGTTCAGTTTTGTCTCTCACAGGGAAAACTGCAAACAAAGTATGTGTCACTACAAACCAGGTCAGAAACTTATTGACTGGTCAGATTGTCTGGGGGCGGGGCTAAAAGAAGTGAATACAGAAAAGTTAATGGCCCCCTCCTGAGCTAGTTGACCCTACCATAGACACGAATACATAGAAGCCCCATTGGGCGCTGGAGAGCATAACAGCGTCGCCGCCATATTGGATGGGTCTCCTCATTCTCCAAAGTCAATGCAGGGTGGGCAATTATGTGCAGCCTACAGGTGCAACAACCGGTGTACTGTTAAAAACAGATCACATGGGAGTACTGTTGACTTTTCTAGCCTACCTGATGGGATTTTATATTTTCATTTATTTTGTTTAATTATGTTTATATTTTAATTATCATGCTATTTCATATGTCTGATTTTGTGAAAAAGCTTGATAAAATGTGTTTTTTAGCTGGGTAAGCACCGTCGTCAGTAGAAATCAATGCACTGGGGGTGAATGGAGACCCAACTAAGATGGCTGCCGGCCACTACGGCAGCTCCAATAGGCAGCGCCAGTCCACGAGGCATCTACGTATATATGTCTGTGGACCCTACAGTCTAACTCGCTCTCCCTGAGCTGTGATAAACATAATTTTCAGCTAGCTAGGAGCTACCCTGATGTTTGTGTTCTCTTCTACTTCCCAGAATGCAACACGAACCTGGCTACAGGAAGGAATTTGGTTCAGACTTGCAGTGTAGATGTATTTGAAGAGAGGATTCACTGAAAAACTGTTTTCTACTTGTTATTTTTGAAATACAATCAGTCACTGTGAGTTTCGCATGCAGGTTTAACGTGAAATTGGTCTTCTACCGCTATTTCCTGCATTAGCTGCCGATAAAAAATAGATGGGGAAACGCTCTAATCAGAAAGTTACTCAGATCTACGTCACACTGTAAATTAGCTTTTATCGACTCACACATCTTGGCTTGTGACGGGGAAGGCTGTTGTTGATTTAGCATTCAGGCGAGAGCTTAGCATGTCTTGGCTAGTAGAAGCTAACTGTTAGCTTTAGCAACTCCACAACAAGGCAGAACTCATTCAGGCTTGTGTTATGTGTGTAGATAAAACATCAACATTGCAGAGCAAATGGAGTCAGTGGTAGAGTCGTGTTGCTGTTAGCCAATCAGAGGAGAGACTTCAGAATATCATGAATATTAACAAGTAAGTCTCCAAATCCTGCCGTCTAGTGCTCCCCTCTACTCTAACTTCTACTTCCTGAAACAGGAGTGCCAGAGCTTTTTCCCCACAAAGGTCAACTCACAGGACATTCATTTATACTATAGACCACTGCACAAACTGTATTTTGTTTAATATATTGTTTATATTATGGTGTCACAAAATACGCTGTTAACGGAAGTATTTTTTATCAGGGTTGACACAATCACAACCCTTTTCTCCCAACAGAGGGACCAAAGCAAACTAAGGAACTTGTGTCTAGATTAGGGGCCACATCATTGAATTAGTGAAAAGTTGGAGGTACTTGAACAAATCTGCTTTTACCTACATGTCTTTTATACTTTACAAAAGGACATTTACAATTAAACCATTGGGGGTGGGAGGAGTCAGGAGGAGACATGTTACAGTGAGATGAGAAGAAGAGGTTGACATGCAGCAGTTACACGTTTACAGCTAAGCTTAAAGTTTGTAGTTGAACAATATTTTAAAAATATCTTTGGTTTGGGACAACAACTTTTCATTAGTTTTTTTAGCCTGATTGACAAAAATGTGCACCTCACATATCACATAACTTTTCCGCCAATCTTCTCAGGTCCCCCACCTGGTGTTTCATGACCCATTGTGTCTGGAACCAGTGCATTACTGTATGTCCTCGTGACTGAGATATAAAAGGTCAACATGTACAAACAAGTCCTGCATATTGGTGCGTAAAGCGCCAATGGGGAGCACCTCTGGACCTTTTCATCTCACAAAAAGCTCCACATTTATGTGTTTTGTTGGAAGTAAATGTGAGTTCATTTTTCACATCCTTTGGTCTTTGTCTCTGATACCTCCTGGGAGTCTCTCTTCAATACACTACTTTCTCAACTTAATTTATCTGAGGGTTGCAAACTTTAACTGCTAGCAGTTTGACTATAATTGAGTTGATTGGAACATCTTTTTTAAATGAATGCATTCTGTTGAAGATCTGACTCATGACTTTTATTTTATATGTACACCAAATCTAAACCAACTTTTTCCTTGTTGTAGTTGTTGAATAAGACAGCTTGGGTGGTCAAAAGTAGCATGCCAAAAAGTCAAAGCCATGTGTGACCTACTTTTTATGTAAATTAGAAAGTTGAAAAAGGCGTGAGAAAAACTTCTGTTCTGAGAAAGTCTTCCTTAACACGTCATAAGGAGGAGCCCTTCCTCCTCAAACCTGCATGTCTCCAGTGTCTGAGGCCTTCTGGGGAAACCAACCAATCAGCAAGCAGCTCATTATCATATTCATGTCCTGGCTGAGTGGGAGGGGCAAACAGCTCTTGTCACAGCGAGGCTGGTTTAGGGGTTTTAGAATGGCCTGTATCAGGGCTCCTGGGACAGATGAAAGCCAAAAGAAAATTTCTGATGCTTTTTAGAGGCTCAGAGCTCTGTTTTAGATTGTTGATTAACTGCATTCTAGGTCCTCTTTAACAATTTTAAGTTTGAGGCATTGTAATCCAGATTCACAGATAAAAGAAATGTGCATTTGGTCATTTGAAGAGCAGTCACAATAAACTCACAGAGCTGCTAATTCAAGTGAGCAACAATTCCCAATGAAACAGTAAAGTTCTGAAAAGTGACACATGAAATGGCCAATATCAGAGTGAATTTGGAGCCAATTTACTGGTGTTCCTGTGATTGCCAAGGCGGACTTGTGCCGGGATTTTTCAGTTTGTGCTGTTGGAATCACTTTGGATAAAACTGTGAAATACAACTTTGGTCCTAGAGCAGCATGTTTTCTCTCAGCATTTTTGTTTTGAAACTGCTTTGTTGAGCAAAATATACAAATGTGCACGCACGCACGCACACGCAAGCACGCACGCGCACACACACACACACACACACGATCATAAATGCACACAGTAGTAATCTTACTGGGTTTCCTTTTGGTAAAGACTGTTCATTTAGATAAGAACGATAAAAGAAACTATTGAGTCAAAGGAGAAAACAAATATTCCAAAGAGGAGAAGGTCTGAGGTTTAAACTTTCCAGAACTTACAGCGCAGCTCTGAGTGATTCCAGATGGTTTCACAGCAATACACACCTTCAGAAATGGGATCAAAAGGTGTTGCACGTGAACAAAATCACCAACGACACTAATGGCCCTCAGGAGGGAAAATCTGAGGGTTGAGTTTTTAATACCAAACTTCTCATTATGAGCTTGCTAATCTACATTTCTCTGCTCGATTTGGAAAAGCTTCTCAAATTAGAGCCAAAGCTTCGTCAAGGAAGCTGCAAAAGTCCCGGATGACTGAGAACCTTCACCGTAATCATCAACGAGCATTATGGCTTTCTTTCTTTGTCATGTACGGTATTTCACAAAACTGAAAACGGTAAAATCACTTTAAATTGATAGTGATTGGAATAGTGATCTTTGAGTCCAATTGTCTTGTAATGTTTGGTTTACTGGGGTTTTACACCCCACATATAAGCATCGTGTAACTTCTGTTAAACGTGGCATGAAGCAATTAGCTGTTGTTATAGTGGATGTTTACGTTTCATGAAGCATCACGTTTTGGAAGCGTCCCAGAAGTACAGGGACGCGTTTTTGGCGCTTTGAGTCTATTTTTTACGTGCTACGCTTCCAGAATGCGTCAAGCTCAGCAGTTCATATCGGGACAGACAGGAAGTCAAAGACAAAAGCAGACTTTCAACACAAAAGTCACGTTCAGATTTCCAGTTGTTTAACTAGTAAAAGAAAAGTACATCATTACCTGTGAAACCTCGGTAGCCGAGATAAACAGAACAAAAAATAAACCACAGACCTTTTTGGATACATGCTTCCGTCTTTCTCCTTGCTTGTTATCACGTGAACTGCCAAAATCACACATGGTCTTGCAATTTCCAGTAATTTCGTGACCTCGCGGGACCAGCAGCGTGGAACGCTTTTGCAACCATTACGCGTTTGAAATGGTCCCGGTGGGAATGGAGCTCACGGGTAAAACGTGTCTATTATGTTACATGCCGCTTACTCATCCAGTGTAAAGCCAGGGTTAGCAGGTAGAAACTTTAGATTTTGGCTAACCAATCTTTAGGCCAATTTAAATTAAATTTATAATTATAATTACTCAACTCAAATTTTATTTATAAAGCACTTTCCAAACAGGCTCATGTCGCCAAAGTGTTGGACAGTCATGAATAAAATGACAGTAGATAAGATCCTGTATAAATAATAAAAACAAATAAGGGAACATCAAAAACAGCAACACTGTCAATCATCCCACAGTTAACGGGTAGGATTCCTGCCTCCTGCTTCTATACTTCCTATTTTAAATCTGCACAAATGTCTGTGCTCGTGTGAAAATCTGCTCTGCTTCCCAAAAAAACGTTTCTGCACTCAGACTCTCTCAGGACAGATAAGGGACGTTACAAATGTCCTGGACTCCAGTTAGAACCCTTCTGCTGAGACGTTTTTTGGTCTCACACGGAATTAATTCAAAGATTTTTTTTTCTGCTGGCAGTTGGATTGCTGTATAAAATAAGAATAAAAAACCCAGCCAGTAGGAACGCAGACGCCTGACGTCACTGCCTCCTCGTGGGTGCACTTGTGGGTGTCCACCTCCAGATTAACTGGCTGCAGCAGAAAACCCAGCTGACTGAACTTAGTGTAGATACCCTCATAATGTAAAGTAAATCTGCAGTTTCTGTCATGTTGCTGCTTGGTGGCTACGAACTGTTAAACAGATTCAAACAGATGTCAGTAAATGTCATGTTTTCTGATTCGTCTGTGGCACTGATGGTTTTGTTTGAAGGTCCCGTTCAGACGTGGCACTAGCATGCTTCTCAGCTGAGCCGATCACCAGTGGCACCCCCAAGGGGTGGCCATGACCACCCCTAGAAAATTGTTGGCCACCCCACTGCCCACCCCAGGGAAGACCTGGGTTCTTTAATAAGTCATATTAATGTTCACACAAACCATGAATTTATCTTATTTAATGAAGACATGTAAAACCCTATAAAAATTATACATTTAATGAATAATCAGAATAAAAAATGTTTATGTCGCTGCTGTTCACCATTTTCAAAACAAAAGTTTGCATCGCCATAGTTTTTGTGGATGTTTTAGTGAAGCTGTTCTCAAATTCTCAAATAAATGTTGAAACAACATATCAAATAATTGTTTCAAATGTCTTTTTCTAAAAATTTTGTGTTTCTCAAAATTGATGTAAGTGTGTTGGACCCATATTGTTATTATTATTTTTTATGAAAATGAATAAAGGAGCATTTATTACATCAACACAGACTAAGCTTTCCCAGAGTTACCATGAGGATCAATTTGGTGTGCCACCCCAACACTTTCTCTGGCCCCATGGCCACCCCTATTAATCTTTTCTGGGGGTGCCACTGCCGATCACAAGTGCACAGCTAAAATGTATCTTCCTAGTGTACGTTACACAGACAACCAATGAGCAGGTCTACTGATGCTTTTGGGAATGTTTTCACATTCCCTCAGTTGGAAATTATAGAACATTTTATCAGAAATGAGTGTGAAAACTCCAGAGGAGCTTCTTTAATGCAATGGAATAAAATAGTTATTTGAAGAAAAAAGTTTTCTGATTTTTTTTATTTTATATTCAACTCAAGCTCTGACAAAGAGCAACACTAAACTTCAGCAATAAAAGCAGGTGCAGAATTATTTGCTGGCTTTTTTTCAACATCATCATCATAAAGTTAGGTAATTAGCTACAACATCACAAGATACCTTTTATCTCACGTTAGGAGCCTACAGCTCCTGCCAAATGTTCGTAGTTAATTGCCACAAATAGTCATATTTACTTGTTTGATGAAATGAGATGAAAACGTCTGATTCGGTGTCATCGTGACCCAAAACGCTGTAATATTCTCATCACACTCTTTTCAGAAAACATTTCTGCGTATTATCTCTGCTGTCTGCGGATTCACCACCCAGCGAGGTCATCATTAACTCATATTGATCAATAAAGTTATGAATCCTCCAGAGATGAATTTATGTGCCATTAAGCAGAAATAATTTTACTTATTACCTTTTAATGAAGCCCAGCTTGATTTCCCCACATAGGATTTAGTTATTTATGTTCTGCATTCCCGTGTTATTCCCATACCATAAGCAAAACTAATTTAAGGGTAATGAGTGAGAGATTTCCCCTCGCAGCACATCAGATTGATGTTGTGCTACTTCAGCAAAATTCCTGATATCTCTGGGCCTCTGCGACCCGACTTCTGACACCCGCCATCCGCCTTTGATTCAGCTCTGACAGCCGCAGCAGACATGCAGCACTTTGAACATGTCAGAACGCAGCGCCGCCGCATTGCTGCCCTGTCGCTAAACTGTAGGGATTTGCTAAAATGCAAAGTGTGGTGCAGCTGAGGTCACGGCAACAACGTGTCCATTATTTGGTGCTTTCTCGTCCAGAAAGTAAAATGCATGAGTTCCGTTTCAAAACAGAAGTACAATATCTCCTCCAGGCTGCTCGGAGGACACTGCTAGCTTTATTTTTAGCAGTGTTTTGGAGATCAGTGATGTGTATAAATCAACATTAGGTCTGTCGGGTCTCAGTAATGACAGTGTTGACTAAGGCTGACCAGTCATCCGATTGGTGCGTGGCTGTCTTCTTTGTAAACTGCTAAGGACAGCAGAAAAAGGAAAAGAGCCCACAGAGAGAGAAGGAAGAGTGGAACAAAGGCAGAGCACGAAAGATACAAAGAGGAAATGAAGGACGGAGTGAGCGAGAGGAAGATGAGCAGAGAAAAGAGGCATCAGCGTTTTTGCTTGTGTTAAATCATTATACAATATTCCTGCAACGTAGTGCTGGGTTTGTGCCTCCTGTGTGAACAAACAGGCAAAGAACAAAAATTAAAACCACTCTGTACGCCGAGCTTCACCATCTCCTAATAGATGAACCCCTCCGGGGTTTAGAGGTTTGGCCTGCAGGACAGCGTGGATGACTCATGCTGCTATCCCATGACAAATACCTCAACAGCAGGACTTTACACTGCAAGGCTGCAAAGTTTTGGATTTGGGAGCTTAGTTTCTTTTTGAGAGAGAGATGGAGTTGTCAATGAGCGCTTACTTACCTTCCTGGAGCTTTGTGGTAACAGCCGGTGATTCGTAGTGAAACCACTCAGCATCTCTTAAATCTGCATCCACAGTTTGGCTCTAAGGCTACACACCTGTCCAGGTGGAGCTATAAGAGTACACATGAGAGGTTACGGTGAGATCGTGCAGCGGTGGTTAATTCTGGATGTGGTATATTATTTTGTTAAACACGGTCTGCTGCAAAACTTCCCAGGATAATCAATACATGTGCAGTGGTCTCTAGTAGGAATTAATGTCTTGTAAGTCGTACTCTGGGGGCAACAATCACTGGTGCACCATTTCCAGGAACTAGAAGTTAACCACATCACAGCTGAGCTTCAGACGGCAGGATTTGGGGTCTTATTTCCTGATAATTGGACATCTCTCCTCTGATTGGCTAACAGCAACATGACTCTACCACTGACTCCGTTTGCGCTGCAATGTTGATGTTTTATCTCCACAAAAAACACAAGCCTGTAGGAGTTCTGCTGAGTGGTGGAGTTGCTAATGCTAACGGTTAGCTTCTACTAGCCAAGACGTCTGAAACATGTTATTGGCCGAGGTTTTTGCCCTAAACCATCCAGATGGGGCTTCAGGATTAGTACCTTCATCAGAAACCTGTCATATCCAGTCCTATGTCTACTGCCCCCGGTGGAGGACCTTCAGGTGGGAAGGGCCAGTTTTATTTATCTAAATAAATTATCTGAATAAAATTTTATATTAACATTAGACTAAATTAGTGCTTCTCAATTAGCAGGTTTTTTCTGGGCACTCTGGTTTCCTCCCACAGACCAAAAACATGCATGTTAGGTTGGGGCGACGGTGGTTCAGTGGTTAGGAGTTTGCCTTGTAATGGTGGATTGTCGGTTTGACAGTTGTGTCCCTGGGAAAGACTTTATCCTCCTTGCCTGCTGGTGGTGGTCAGAGGGACCGGTGGTGCCTGTAAGGGCAGCCTCGCCTCTGTCAGTGTGTCCCAGGGCAGCTGTGGCTGCAATGTAGCTCATTACTGAATGTGTGTGTAAGGCACTTTATAGTTCTCTTCTTCACCTTGTTTAAAATATCAAAGTGACTGCAGAAATAATCCTACAAACCTACCTTAAACTACAATTGTCACAAGAATGTTACACAAAAAGCAAAGAAAGTACAGAAGTTAGACTAATCTTTTCTGCATTATAAATTTCAGAGATAAAAAGATTTTTGGACGATTCAAATCAGAGTGAAGTATGAATCTCAATCCAAGCACAATGACACCAGTAATCCTCTAAACTAATAATAGAGGCACAAAGCAGAATGCATCATAAATGCATTGTGTTTTCCACTGAAAGTACATTTTCCTTTTCCCTTCATGTTGTTTCAGTTTGAAAACGAACAGAGACGAAAGCTCAGCAGAGATTTCTGTTGTGACCCTTGAATGCACCTCCAACACACTGGCTCATGTTCCTGGCCTTGGGCTTCTGTCCACCCCGCTGATTCATCCTGTCGTGTTTTTTATCATAAATCCCCTGTGTGTGTGTGTGCATGTGCGTGCGTGTGTGTGCGCGAAACCTCTTTTTGTCACGGTGAGATAAAACAACAACCTTTTTGTTCGATTCACCTCCAAACCTGAAAGATCACCACATTTCTCCTTGTTTGCCACAGCATGATGATGATTTCCTGTTTTCTGCTCTAAGCAGGAACAAAATCCTGTGCAGCATCGTGAGTGGGGGAGAAAATGTGAAATGATGATGCAGAAATGTAATCGGCTATGGCATGCTGTACATGTGCACTCTGAGCCTCGAGGTTTTCTTCCGATTCACGAAGGGAGAGAGCGAGCAGAGCCTGAGTCAGTCACTTCCACGATCTGTTTCCTTTATCAAAGGCTTGGTGCAAAGATAGAGTCTGCACAGAGGGTGGACACCGCCGGGGCATGAAGTGTCGGCAGGCTGCCACTCCAGTGTGTTCTGGGTCAGATAAACAACAGTTTTATCTCCCCTTGTCTCGGAGTGTGTGTGAGCACACTCTAGCCTTGTAGTGCAGCCTCCAGATGTTGGAAGTGTGAATCTGGCATTTTGCTGGTGAAAGAGATGTGAGCCATGAGGGGAATGTGATTTGACTCGCTCACACAGTGGAGAAATATTTCCCAAAGGGTTTAGTTTGAAATCCAATCAATTCAATTAAAAGTTGAATCATTTGGACACGAGGAAATATAATCAGGATGCAACTGGAGGGCTTGTTTGTCTTTTTTCATTTAAAAGTAGAATAAATCCAGCATGTTGACAGTTATTTTTTTAAATGGATGGCAGAAAATCACATGCTAGATTGCATAACTGAAAAATGAGAAATTATTAAGGATAACTTTATTATCTATAACTGAGTTAAAGAAGCAGAGAAAATATGGAGTCATAAAGGATATTTTGGTTTTTGGGTTCTGTAATGCTTTTGTTGTCTATAATGTTGTGTTTGGATTTTGTGAGAATATCTTTTTGTGTTTTCTCTTGATGTGTTTCCTGGTCTGAGTTCTTGGATTCTTCTCTTTCACACTTGGTTTGAGTCACTCGTTCACTCAAAAAATTTAAGATTTCCTGTGGTATTTTTATCCTCTTTCAAGTTGTGTCAATACTGAACTTATGAGATAACTACCAGATATGACCCTGTAACGTGCCACTATAAATACTCATAAGGGTATGTACTGGTTACTCACAGAGAACCAACAGGGTTTGTACAGGTGTACATGCTGGGTCTTAACAGGGACACACACAGGGTACCTCTGGATTAAATTACAGCATATCTAAGAGGATAAGAAACGTGTTACCATGTACTTACAAGATACTAACAGGGTACATACAGACTGGAATAGGGACAGAGTACACTATCAATCACCATTCGACAGTCACCATCCATTGGTGCCTTCAAGTCACTTCTATGATTTGACTTTTAGATTGTGACTCTTTTTTAAGTTCTTTTTTACTTTATTTATCGTGTACTTTGCTGTTTTTATCTGTTTTTACTGATTGCGTTATCTGTATTTTATGTGTTTATTTTTATGTTGTTGTTAGGCGCTTTGGTCAGCTCCCATGCTGTTTCAAAATTTGCCATAGAAATAAATGTATGGTGTGGTACTTTGTAATTACAGGACTACCTAATGCGTAGGTACAGGTTACTTACAGTTTTTGCTTGGACTGGGCTGTTCTATGAGGTCACTTGTTGCTCAGTACTTACCAGGTACTTATGAGATAGTTACATGGTACTTACAGTGATAGGGTACCTATAGGATAAAGGCTGTATTATGAAGTGATGTACAGTATTACTCGGGAAGACGGCAGGAATAAGGAGTAAAATAGTTTATAGGAATAAGGAGTAAAATAGTTTATAGTTTTTAAAATAGTTTCTACCCCAAAACGAGAGACTCAGGTGTGATCCTGTGTCTGAACTGTCAGTGGACGCTTTCACATCACAACTCCACCTCTCCTGGTTCTCACCATAGACATAATAATTGATGTCAATGTCTATGGTTCTCACTGTGACTTCTTGTCTTCTGAGCATGCGGGTCGCGTTGGGGCCGTGAAGCGTTCACGCTGGAGAGTGTTTGATGTCGCATTTCAGTTATAATGTGAACAGCCACAAAAAAAAAATCGGATTTACTCAAAAAATCGGAATTGAGCATCAAGACCTGCAGTGTGAATGTAGCCTAAAGGCTACTTCACACTGAAAGCATCAGCGGCGCGGAACGGCAGCGGAACGTCGCCGCTTCAAATAGAATCCATTATAGTCTATGGGGGTGTCACAAACCAGCCGCAGCGTGGCAATTTCCAGACGCGTCCCAGAAGCGGCATGCCGTGCTGCTAAAGATAGGATCGAGTTCTATTTTTGCCGCATGCCGCTTCTGGGATGCGTCAATTTCCACAGTTAACATAGGGCTAGACAGGAAATCACACTCGGTTTCAGTGTAAAATGCCCGGTAATTTTCAAAATAAAAGTCTGTTACAGCAATTCGATTTCATATCTATCAAGATTACGTCTATACGTGTGACCTCACAGCTTATTTACTTGCCGCATCGTTCGAAAAGTGCAGCGGTGTGTTTTTCATGGCTTTAATCCTGGCAGTGGTGAGTAAAAACATTATATATGACATCAAACAGCGATATCAAACGTCATTTCCTTCTTTTTGGTGTAATGGCGGACGGCAGAAACAAACCGTGACCTTTGAAGTCTCGAGGGATCTCGTGAGTCGAGCGAGGAGCGCGGCGGTGAATTCGCTTCGCTGCTGACTCTTCCGGTGTGCACTGGAGTGCCGCGATTGTCGCGAGTAAACTGTTCCGCTGCCGTTCCGCGCCGCTGATGCTTTCAGTGTGAAGTAGCCGTAAGGCTTCCTCCTGTTCTCCACTCTGTGACACAAATACAGAACTGGCCGGGCTGCAGCTGCATCAGTAGAAAAGTCATCATTCTTCCAAACATATGTTCATAATAATTAGGTTATTTTAGTGAGTGATATTGTGATTATTGTGTAATTTTGCTATTTTTATACATTTTCCATTAATGTTATATTAAAAAAAATCATGTTTAAGAATTTAGTCAGCAGGAAATTAACATGTTTTTATTAAAAATGTTTCACATCATCAGTTCTGGAAGACCCATATTTTCTTCAATTACCTGAGTTTCAGTTACAACCTTCTGATATTTCTTTTGTCCTTTTCAGGTGATCTTTAGAATCAGAGATTATATTAAAGTTAATTTCTGTTCTTCCTGAGTTGATTGTGGTTTAGCGTTTCTGTCTGTCTGTCAGCAGATCTCAGAGCAGATTTATGCTCGTTTTAGTGGGCTGAAGCGCCACAGGCCAAGAAACAGCTGATTAGACTGAGGCGGCAGGTCGGAACTGGTTCAATTAGACAATTATCATTTTGAGCAGGGAGCAGAGGAAAGGACATTTATTTTTAAAAGTTGGGTTTATAGAGTCACAAATGAATGCTTGTAAAAGGCACATTTTACAAAAGATATTGAATTAATGAAATCAAGTTTGAAGAACTAGAAAATCTTTTTGTCAATTTAAAAGATTTTAAAATGTATTTTTTTTTGTTTGTTTTGTTTTTGGGTCCTGTTTTTGTGAGAAAGCAGAGCGTTTTCACTGGACCGTTCTGGCAAAACTGAAAGTTTTATTAGACTGAATTAAAATATTTATTTCTCTTTTTGTTATAAAGACAGGAAAATGTTTGGTTTGAAATAAAATCTGATATGAGTAGGAATAAACATGTTTGGGAATTAGAAGGTTTTATCATCGCTCTACACTACTTTAACCGTCATTCCCAGCACGCCGTGTTCACTAACCTGCCTGAATCAGTTTGAACAAACACCTGATGAACTCCAGATTCACTAACCTCACCTGGCGCTGAGTATTTCCATGACAGAAATGAGCCTCAGTCCTCCTTCCTAAGATCCTTGCTAACCTTGTCTTCCCTCCTCTCTCCTCCTCATTTTCCCCTGACCTCCCCTTCTTTCCTCCTTCTCTCCTTTTCCAGATGCAAGGTGTGCCGTCCCCCCCTCCTATCATCATCACCATCATCGCTCCCACGTTCACTCCTTCCACCAAGCTCCTTCCTACAACCGTCCCTCGTACGAACGTCCTTCCTTCGAACGGCCGTCCTTTGACCGACCCTCCTTTGACCGCCCATCCTTCGATCGCCCATCCTTCGACCGCCCTTCCTTCGACCGCCCTTCCTTCGACCGCCCTTCCTACAGCCGCCCATTGCACGAGCGCCCCATCTACGATCGCCACTTGCAGGAACGTCCACCCCACGAGCGCTGGAACCCTCGTCTGCGTGTGAGCTACGGACATCAGTACAACATGTTGGATCAGGAAGAGGTAAATCTCTCTATTAAGGAAGGCACAGATTCTGAGACTAGTTCATCTATGAAGAGTTGCTTTAGTTCAAAGCCTAAAAGCAAATTCTGTCTTTTTGGGGTTTTTATTTAGGATTTTTAAGCCAGAACAAACCCTGCTTTGAGAAACTTTTATGGAAGTATAATTATTATTAGGGGTGTAACAGTACTTACATTCTTATTCTGAGTTTTCGGTACGGGACAGAGGCGCACCGAGTTCCCACATGAAAGTGTAATGACTTTCAAGGTCAGCTTCATTCATAAAGCACATTTACTGTTGCTCACTCAACCCAAAGTGCTGTACCTGACAATGCAGCCTAATAAAACACACCCAAAATAAAACATTTTAAGAAGTTTACAAGTAAACAGATAATAAAGAAATAATAAAACCATGAATAAAATGACAGGTTGAGAGTAAAACAATAATTACAAAGTAAAAAACCACAGTAAAACTAAAAGAATAGCTGCACAGATCAACCAAAAGCCAGGTCAAAGAAATAGGTCAAGGTCAGCTTTATTTCTATAGCACATTTACTGTTGCTCATGCAACCCAAAGTGCTGTACATAGCGAAACCACATAACACACCCAAGAAAATAAACATGTTAAAAAATAAAAAGGAGACAAAAATAATAAAACCATGAATAAAATGAGAGGTTGAGTAAAACAATAACTACAGGATCAAATAATAAAAACACAGTAAAACCAGATAAAAAGTAAAAGAATAGCTAGACAGATCAGCCAACATTAAAAGCCAGGTCAAAGAAATAAGTTTTGAGTAAAGACTTAAAATGATCCGAGCTATGAGAGGTCCTAAGATGTGCAGTGAGACTGGAGACATTCTAACTGCCAGCAGATTTGTCCTTTCATTAGACAATTTGGACAAGTAAATATTTCTAGCACAAACATGAAGGTTGACTAAATCTAAACAAGACTACAAACTGGATCTCTTAATGATGCACTTAGGGAAATACAGCAAGTTAATTTCCTAAAGACAGTAAAACTTTCATTCAAATACTTTGTTGGAGAATTTACTTTAAGTGTCATCAACGAGGTCCTGTCCCAAGTGGAGGAGTTAAGGATCTCTGGGTCTTGTTCACAAGTGAGGGAAAGATGGAGCAGGAGATTGATGGGCAGATTGGTGCTGCGTCTGCAGGGATGCAGGTGTGGTGAAGAGAGAGCTGAGCCAGAAGGTGAAGCTCTCGATTTACCGGTCGATCTACGTTCCTACCCTCACCTATGGTCACGAGCTTTGGGTAGTGACCGAAAGAATAATATCACGGATACAAGCAGATGAAATGAGTTTTCTCCACAGGGTGGCTGGACTCTCCCTTAGAGGTAGGGTGAGAAGCTTGGTCATCCGGGAGAGGCTCGAAGTAGATCCACTGTTCCTCCACATCGAGACAAGCCAGTTGAGGTGGCTCGGGCATAAGGATGCCTCCTGGACGCCTCCCTGGTGAGGATTTCTGGGCACGTCCAACTGGGACGAGACCTAAAGGAAGACCCAGGACACGCTGGAGGGACTGTGTTTCTCAACTGGCCAGGGAATGCCAACTTTTTCATATTTTTAAATCATGTTCTTGAGCCAGTATGTGCTAAAATTACCCATTACAGAGATAATGAAATGTCACTCAGACCCCTATTGTCCTCTGTGGACATAATACCGTATTCAGTGTGGCAGGCCGCCACCTGTTGGATAATGGAGCTGACATACTTGGCTCTGCAGTCTGCTTCCAGCATGTTTCCTGCATGTTTTAGATCATGAACACAGCTGATTTGTTTGATTTAGTGATGAACTGCTCCTGTAGACACTAATGAAGGCTGAGGAGACATTTCAGCAGTTAGATTAAGGTGTTAAAAAGACCAACGCACAGCGAGGAGATAAGTTTCACTTTTGCTTTCACTAACGAACACTAGGGGGTGCTAAAAACAAGCCAGAACTGCCAAGTACTCCTTAAAACAAAGTTACGTACCAAACCACTTTAGACGTATCGTTAAACCCCCCCCTCTTGTTCATGAGCAAATACAACACATCAAATATTAACTCATCGTTTTTTTACGGGGTGGGCGTCGGAATGAGCCCCAACACCGTGAGAATAAACATCACGTGTCTAAAGCTGATCTTCATCCGTGTATGTCACATGTCACGTGATCAGGAAGCAGAAAATCAATGAATTAGGAGATCGTGAAAAAAGCAATGCGCCAACCAGAAATGCTTCTGCAGCTCATGCTTCGACACCAGATTGTGAAAGAACGGATAACGCTAGAAATACGGTGATTCTTCCTGATGTAAGAAGCGAGTCTGTTCTTACTTTTGGTAGTTTTGGCGTTTACATGATCATAGAGCACAACAGTAAAAACACTTAAAAACGCTGGCAGTCAATGAGTTAAAACTTAACGAAGTGGACATGCTTTAAATTTGATGGCACTTTTTTCAGAAGTTGTAATTTGTTGCTTTTGCAGTTTAATTGTTGTAAATTAAATAAAATAAAAAGATATTGAGCTAAACTTCCATGTGGTAGGAGATGAAAGTCATTCACGTCACACACTTGGAGTTTAAAAAGATTGTGCAAGCTCTTTCAACATTGTGTAAAGTCAAACACAAGATTGTTATTTAAAATTGACCAAAACATCTTCAACTTCATCGTCCCTCTGTGTAAGATGGTTGTGGATGATTTTCATATTTATAGTTTAAAACTGTTTTGACAAGAACTCCTGAAACAGTCTTTCAGAAAATACTTTCATGAAACAGATACATGCTGTCTTTGTGCTACTTAAACGCCTCATTTCTAACTTAATGACTGATTAAAGGAGGTCAGAAAATCAGTCCCAAACTGCAGTTTGTCTGGCTCACGTCTCCCTTAGGCGCCCTAGTTCATCCTTTTTAAAGTCTGAATCTGTCTTTTTGTATTTGTTTAAATGCATCGTAAACCTGCACTTTTAAAGGATAAGTTGTTTCTTTAGAGATCAAATTAGTTTTTAGGTTTTTTTAACATGTAGCTGACCCTGTTTATACCATTTAAACGTTTTTTTTACTCCATAAAAATACATTTTTTATTGTACCGTGTCTGTTAAGAGGGATTTTATGTTCCCTGCAGCTCTAGGTTTTATTGTTTTCTATTTTGCAGACACGTCTTCACTTTTGTCTCCCAAATATATTTTAACTTCATTTGGACATTTACAAAGCAGCTGTCCGTCTCCCCAGTAAATCCATAATAAACTCCAAATTAGTTTGATTTACTATTTAAATGCCTCTACTCTTTTCCACCCAACATATTGTAATTATGACTCAGAACATTTGGCAGTTTGGGCTTGTTTTTAGCACCCCCTAGTGTTCGTTAGCAAAAGCAAAAGTAAAACTTATCTCCTCGCTGTTCGTTCGTCTTTTTAACACCTTCATCTAACTGCTGAAATGTCTCCTCAGCCTTCATTAGTGTCTACAGGAGCGGTTCATCACTAAATCAAACAAATCAGCTGTGTTCATGATCTAAAACATGCAGGAAACATGCTGGAAACAGATTACAGCACCAGGCATGTCAGCTCAATTTTTCTGAGACCAGCAGGGAGCAGCCCGCCACTCTGAAGTTGCAAATGCGGTATTCTGGCCACAGAGGGCGGTGGGGGTCTGAGTGACATTTCATTAACCCTGTAAAGGGTCATTTTAGCACAAACTGGCTCAAGATGACTTAAAAATATGAAAAAGTTGCATAATATGGCTTTAATAATAGCAAAGAGATGCACATTTGCCTCAAAATTTTACAATCTTTCATGACTACATTAGCAAAACATTCCCCATACCAAACTGAACAGGCCCTAGGGCTGGTGGTTTTCATAAATACATTTATTTATTTAGTAAGCTACTCACTAGATGCTTTTTTCATTCAATTGAACCTGAAAGTGTTGCTGGAAAAGTCTTACAAGTATTTTATTCCACGGCCCGACAGCCGCTCAGTGAAACTGCTGTTAAATAAACAGGATCTATTTATTAAGTCAGAGAGAGCTCGTTATGTTTGCTCTGTTCTCACTTCCCTCTCGGATGATTTCAAATGGACAGAGCAGTATGTTAGTGCTGATTAATGTGACTAATTCTGAGTGTTTGCTCGCTCAGATCTGCTGCTGTGAGTAAAAATCTCATCAGGCCAGGAGAGGGTAGTGTTCTTCAGCTTTTCTCTTTCAGCTCTGCAGCAAAAATGACACGGCCTGGCAAAAAGATGAACTAAAAGAGTGAATAATATCCTCCCAATGGGGAAAATACTGCAGTTATCAGTCTGTTTTAACTCACCAAAAGTATTTTAACTTTAATTGGGGAGGTCAAAGGATCATTTATTGATCTGCACTGATGGGCATAAAATAAATAAAGTTGCTGAACTAAATAAAACTGAGTAAGGAAATGCCCAAGGCATGTTTAAAACCTGGAAGTAAAACGTTTTTGTCTGATAAAGAAATGATACTCAAGCTTTTAGTGAAATAAAAAAATATATACCAACAGTAGAGTAAAAAACAGACCTGTTGCCTCTAGAAAACCACTAAATATTATAACCCGTTTAAAACCCGATTATTTGCAATAAACCGGTTCCGCAAGGCCATGTAAACACCGGCAAAAACCCGGTTATGAGCATAACCGGGTTTTTAAAAACCGGGTTATTACCCCTAGGGTAACCCTTTTCTAATATCAGGTCATGTAAGCGCGTATCGGGATAACCCTTTCAAAAGGTGCGCTCTGCGCATGTTCTATTCACAAGGAATCTTGGTCTTTTGAATAGATGAACTTCTTGTATGCACCAGTAACCCGGAAGTGAACACGTAGAGTTCAACATGGCGAGACGCAGCACACCACATTTTTGGAGCAATGAAGAAACCAGGTCAGTAACAGCACCAATGCACTAAAAAAGGCGATCGCTATTAGCTCCAAACTATCCATTAGCTGCATGCTGCTGCTGTTGTTGTCGTCTTTGGAAACAGGAAGAAAAACAGGAAATGACGCATATTGCGTCTAACGTAGCCCGTACGTCCTGGTCCTGGCTATGTAATTGGGATATTAGAAGTTCTGTGTATACAGGGGTAACTCTATTTGTACATGTCAACGGGTTATTGCAAATTTTTCAGAAACCTGAATACTGACTGCATGTAAACGTAGTCACTAATGAAGGTGTTAAACAAACAGACGTACAGCGAGGAGATAAGTTTTACTTTTACTTTCGCTAACGAACACTAGGGGGTGCTAACAAGCCAAAACTGCCAAGTGTTCCTTTAAAAGTTGGATGTTCAGTGACAGAAATTGTTACATTATACATTTAATAACTCAACTCACCACGAAGAAGCCCATCAACCAGATAAAACATACAATAAACCCTAATCTAAAACCAGAAGCAGCCATATTTAACTGTCACAGCAGCACCAACTAAACCTTGGACCAAATTCCTGGTTAAGGAATCCGGGTGGATTTAAATGTGACACCAAGCAAACTTATTGAAACGATTCCAGAGAAAATGTTCTGGAATTAAAGCTGTCAGAGAATTTTATTAGTGTGTTTGCGGAGTCGTTTTACACTCGCGTCACACAGCTGCTGACTTACAAAACAGCTTAAGAACCAACGGAACGGAAGCAGGGAATTTCAAATGCATAGGTCACCTCTGCAGACTTGGCAGGACCGTTTCAGTGCTTACGCCATGAATATGCTAATGTGGTTTTTAATCTGCCTTAATGTGACACATCGGTACTTCATGGAGGCTCAGCGGGGTTCGTCCCTGGTGTGGGGATGTGGTAATACAGAGGATTCAGTTTGTAATTGTGCATTAAATTCAGTCAGCTGTTACCTTCCTCCCTATTATTAGAATTTATATAGTCTGAGGATTACACGCTTTGTGTTGCTACAACAAATTCCTTTGAGTCTTTCATATGGCTGGCCACTGGTGTGTGTGTGTGTGTGTGTAGTATTTTAGCTTGTAATGACTCGGCGGGAGCGAGCACGCGGTCTTCCAGATAAGTGACCTGTGCTGCTCGGGAAGGATTGAACGGACAGCCCGATTCCATTAATTGGAGCCTCATCCCTGTCTAATTGTGCCAATAGTTCAGCAGCTGTGAACGGATCAGAGGCAAGACTGACGTGCTGATATCCGTCACCCCGGCGACGGCGAGAGGCGTTAAATATTCATGCCTGTCACTCACCTCATGCAGAGCGGGGTGCTGCTCTCATCCTCCCTCTTGTGGAGCGCTCTACTCACCGTTCGATTTATTTCCATTCGTTTTGGATGGCTTCAGTGGCTCACCAGAAAAGTCATCACACTGCACTTTTCTACAGGGAAGATATGGAAGATCAATGGAGGGCCTTTTTTTAAACACCGGCACAGTTTGAAGATCAGCCGTCCTTAAAGAGACACCTTCCAACTCTGGTTTGTGCTGATGCTTGTCGTCTGAGCGCTTTCCTCCGGACCCTCTTCATCAGGATCTCAGTCTGTGTGTTCCCATTCATCTGGGAAAGAAGAAATCAGTCATTTAACATAAGAAGAAGGAGATGAAGGGGAACTGTGGAAGACAACAGGTGTAACGCGGGTCGGGGAACCAGACTTTTGTGATTAAGGGGGAGCCTAGCCAGAAAGCAAAACTCTCAATTTACTGTCCGATCTTTGCTTCAATACCCACCGATGGTCATGATCTTTGGGTAGTGACAGATAAAAAAAGATCACAAGTTTCCTTTACAGAGATTTGGACTGGAGCTGCTTCTCCTCCACATGGAGAGGAGCCAGCTGAGGTAGTTTGGGCATTTGGTCCGGATGCCTCCTGGACACCTCCCAGGGGAGGGCTTTTGGGCATGTCCTTCAGGCAGGAGACCCCGGGTCCACATTGGCGAAGGAACGCATCAGGATCCTGCCGGTGGAGCTAGAGGTAGCTGGGGTAGAGGGGGGTTTGGGTGTTTCTACCGGGGCTGCCAGTCTCGCAACCCAGACCTGGATAGGAAAACGGATAGATGGACGTGGCTCAACTTTTAAAGGCTACATTTTGGCAAATTTCACAAAAATACCTCTTGAAAAACCTGTTTGAGGGAAGCTAAATATTTGTCTCCATTTAGAATCAAGACTGAAACAATAACCAAACGTATCAAGATTCATAAAAAGGTCTTCACCATGACAGAATAATCTGCCCGGTTATAAATGCTCGAGTTTGTGTGTAAATGTTTGTTTTGACATCTATTTTTTTCTCCCAGGACTTGTTTGTGTTATGATTTACTCACTCAAAGAGTTTTTATATAATTTTCTTTTATTCTGTTTATTATTCAGCCTCCATGGGCTGCCCCTTCCAATTCACCATACTACAGGCTCCTCCCACCTTTCCTTTATATAGCCTCAGAAGGCCGTTTCCATTATAGGAACTTCTAGGTAATTTACCAGACCTTCCCGGCATGCGGGACCAACCAAGTACCTGAGCTGGAGTTTGCACTCGGTAAAAGCCCGTTAGAGTCACTGGGCGGGGCTTGTGGTTAACACATGCTGATTGGTTGTGATTCAGTAGGAGGTGTTATGAATGGATGTCGCCAAACAACCAGCATTTGTCGCTGGTGAAGCAGAGCGGACGAAAAAGAAATGAAGTGATTTTCACGCTGCTTTAAAATTGTTTCTAAACTCCCAGTGGCAGAAAACTCCCACAACGTTGTCATTCACGGAGCGTCATAAAAGAAAAAATGGCGCTTCTTCTGGTCGTTGAACGCCACTTTTTTAATGTTTTTTAATGTTATTAGTGGTTGGGGAGGCCTTTTTTTGCTGATCAGTGACATCACTCACTGCTGAAGCAGTGGCGATATGCTGACGACTTAGCAAAGTTCTGACAGGGACGATTTTGTTTGGAGACAAAATTTTCCCTGTCACCTTCCCCCCTCCCAGAAATTTCCCAGAACTTCTATAGTGGAATTGTGGCTTTTGTTGTTCTAGCCCTTACGTTATCCCACTCCTTCCTGTTCTTTGTGTCCTTTTCCCACAATTCCTTCATCCATAGCAGGAATCCTCCTGTCTTTTTATTCCTCAACGACCATTTTGCTGTTTTTATGAATGATGACTATCAGAAAAATGCAGGAAAAAGGAACCAGAGAGCCGAGTTGCTGCTTTCCAGTACAACGTTCCAGTGACAGAACAAGATTCCTCTGTTGTGTCTAAAACGAGTCACTATGGAAATTAGTCTTAATTGTGCTCATGTGTAGCTCTTGACTCCTGCTGCGATCAGTTCATTCAGCTGTTTCCTACAAATGAAGATCAGGCGCTCAGAGACACGTTTTCACTAACATGTTGGGCTTATTATGGCGAGCCAAAATGAACAGGAGCACCGTGGAGATGTGTCAGGATTGTGTAAAAACAGTTTTCCGAGTGTTTCCTAAAGTTTACAGAAACGTCATCAGAGAAATAAAAAAACGACGATGCAAATCATTCTATCTGCAAAATCACAGGGAGCCCACTCAGTGTTTTTGTTTTTCCTAAATTATTATTCAAGACTTGAAATTGATGTCAGTGTTGTTTTCCCTGCGCCGGGTGCTTGTTTTTTAGGAAAATCATTTCCAGTGCAGGAAAATCAGAGTTGAAAAACAGCTTGAAGGAGCAGAAAATGCTGGTTCTGTTGTTTATGATCGTGTTTTCTGTCTATCAAAGAAAATTTTGTGCGTCATCTGGAGGAAAATCAGTCTGCAGTGACGTCCAGTCACAAATGAAAATGACACAAGTTCTGAAAAGGACACAAACGCAGTTCCTTTTTCTGACGTCTGCATTTCTGAAGTGGTGCATTTAGAGAGTGGAGAAAACACAAGTACCTTTTTTACCGTGGAATAAAATTTACTGGGAACTTCACCTAGATTTTCATGTTGTCTGGCATTAGGCTGAACTCTGAGGAAACCCATGGAGCCACACAGAGATCACGCTGAGATTTAAACCAGGAACCTTCTTGTTTTGAAGTAGAAGTGCAACACCAACACATCTGTTCAGCCTGCGGCACTCAGCCAGGGGTTTCTCCTTTTTGGCTTCACTTTAATATCACAGCTTATCCTCTAAGTTTAAAGTTGAGCTTCTAACCACCTTAATAAATACTCAACCTCCCTGGATTACAGTGAGATCTGTCTTTCTGGGTGATGATGCAGTCATTCAGAGTAAAGGACCTGCTCTAACAAATTATTTATTTGTGCATTTTTATATTTTTTTGCACACAGCAGTGATTTGCAGCATGGTGCTACCAGGTTTATAACATGAATTCGTTCATTTGTTATCCACAAAATGAAAAATCTAGCTGTAATCAGATAGTTATTGAATAATAAATGTATGTAATAAGTGTAATCTTAACAGATCTGATCATAATCAGCAATTTATGTAGAATCAGTGTGTGTGTGTGATGTTTGAACTAGATTGCATGTATTTATTTAATCATCTAAAGGCCTTTTCACAGTTTAGGGAAGTTATTTTTAGACGTTCTCACTATATGATGTAACCAAGAGAAGTGGATATAAGCTGATCCATGTGAAACTGCTTATTCCCAGTTTCTGTCCTCCTTCCTTCGTCCTGTAGGGGGAGCAAAAGCTTCAACACGGCTGGCTGCTTCCTCCCTCCCCTCCTCTTCCTTTCATCTCACATTAATCTGAGGTGACAGAGTTTCATGTACTAAGCACCAGTGCCCTGTCCTTCACGTCATGTGTCCAAGTCTTATTCCTCTCTGACGGCGTTATGCAAGAAAACCTGACGGGAGGCAGACGCCTCGTTGAGTTTTAAAAGACTCCAGCATCACTTCTGGAATTTTGAGAACCAGTTTATCATTTGATCTGCAGGCTTTGGCCTTATCGAGATCATCTTAACACATAAAGCATTCATCATTTAAAATGAACTTGAACGAGGAAGAAAAATGAACATGCCAACTGCTGCACTGACTCGCTGATTAACGAGGACCAGAGATAGTGGGTTTGATGCATAATTTGAAGGTTTTAAATGAAAAATGTTACCATGATTGTTTTAAAACAAACCCTCTTGACCCATAGGGTGGGGGGCGGGGGGTTCTATGCTAAGTTTTCATATTGTCTTGTAGCTCATATTTCCTGAAACCAGACAGAAAACAGATGGATGTTTTGTTTTCCACATTTGGGGTTTTTCTAAAGGCAGTAGAGATGCACACGGCAGCACAAAAAGATGCAAACTGTCTGATTTTAATAAAATGTCACCTTTAAACTCCATCCAGGGGCTCATGAGATATTTTTGTGGCGTATTTTGAAGGGCAGCAGTAGCTCAGGAGGTAGAGCGGGTTGTCCAGTAATCGGAAGGTTGCAGGTTCGATCCCGGCTCCGGCCAGAGAATGCTGCTGTGTGTCCTTGGGCAAGACACTTAACCCGCCTTGCCTGCTGGTGGTGGTCAGAGGGACTGGTGGCGCCAGTGCTCGGCAGCCTCGCCTCTGTCAGTGCGCCCCAGGGCAGCTGTAGCTACATTGTAGCTCATCCCCACCAGCGTGTGAGTGTGTGTGTGAATGGGTGGATGACTGATTGTGTTGTGAAGCGCCTTGGGGGGTTGTAGAACCCTAAGAAGGCGCTATACAAATACAGGCCATTTACCATTTACCATTTTGTTTAAAGGCACTCTCCTCTCCTCTGCAGACGTGCTCGTCCCAGCGCACCGCCACAGTGTTTTAAGGCTGTAAAACCCCTCACTACACACTCTATACACTTTTCTCAGACAGGCATTAAGATTGTCACACTTTTCTCTCAAAGTTCAAACCTTTGTACCTTTGGACGCAGAACACAATGCACTATAAAAAAAAACATGCAAAATTGCACAAAAAATCTGCGAAACTGCGAGGCCGCGAAAGGTGAACCGTGTTATAGCGAGGGATTTTAAGCAAGCATAGAGCTCCACAGCGCCATCTGGTGGGGCCAGCCCGTGGCACCTAATGCAGAGACATCATAATTATAAATAAAAAACAGACATGTATGGTTATTATTTGGGTTGCATCTCCATCCTCGTCTGTGCCGAGCCACCGCACCCGTCGGCTTTGGCCTGTAGCCACAGTTGTCACTGTGCACGATGGATGGCTCAGAGGTGGATGGGATCTTTGCTGAAGACCACGGAGAACCCGTTCAGGTGGCCATGTGGGAGTAGGAGGGTTTATGTGTAATAAATAAAGGTGGGCAGTGACTCAAAGAGGAGAAAAGAGAAAGGTTGATCCTTTCAGTAAGAATGCTGATCTGAACGTGAGTCGACATTAACAGGAAAGTAACCATTACACGCCATTTCAGGTACGACTGTCCGCCACTTGGAAACAAAAGAGTTTTTCTAAAGGTCATCATGTTCGTACAAGAGTTTAAATGACTTTTAACTCAGCGTTTTGATGAACTCGCCTAGTCCTGTGCTGATTGTACCGTTTTCTTTTTCTCCAATACCTTTGGGAGATAAAAAGTCTAATTTGTCTTCTGCCATCCTAAAAATAACAACCGCTGGATCTTCATGACCTTAAAGGTGTTTTTCAGCTATTTATCTTTCTTATTGAGAAGAATCTTCATTGGTGGAGTCTTTCTCTGCAGGATATGTGGACTAATGGGTGTCTTAAACTGTTTTTATGCACTTCAAGCTTCTACAACCGTGCATACCAGCCCAACTCTGTAATATTACCAGTTTAGGGATTTCAGATTACATACAATCAACAAAAAACACATTTGTTTTTGTAACTTCTCTCCCATTTCTCATGTAAAACGAGTCATGGATGCAGTACGGTGATATTTCACCCTAAATTTTCTGCCCACATTGAGATATTGCCCCCAATATTCAGAGTAGTCCAGATTAGTTTTACGATGCAGTTTAAGACAAATGGATACCATGTTTGTGGTTGCCTTGGTAACGCACGGACAAAACACCATTATTACGTTTGTTTGTCACTCCTAGTTTTAAAAATGAAAACACTGATTTATAATTAGGAATTCTAACGACTAGTGGTGATGAAAGGATTATTGCTAGCACACAAACATTTCTACTGTCACATTCATGAATGTCATTCTGATGCTTCACGCCGCTGATCTCACAGCCCCTCCAGGTCGTTTATTCTTCAGACATCATCAGACGCTGCAGCTGAAGCAAAACCTGCAATCAAAAACACATTTATTTTAATATATGACTTGTATCAGCATAAACCATGGGAGCATTTCACCATGAGGATGTCAGTTCTGATAGATGATCACAACGTCTCTGTGTTTGTGGGTTTCTTATGGGTAGCATGCGTTTCATTTTTAATAGTCACCCCCAGCTGCTGGTGGTCAGCAGGAGGAACATCTGTCTGTTGGAGGACGTCGGCCAGTTCATGCTGCTCAGTGTGTGTGTGTGTGTGTGTGTGTGTGTGTGTGTGTTTAGAAATAATGGATTTCATGGTTTTTAAACTTTACACACACTATTTCTCTCAGTCACTTGCACTCTCCCCTTGATTGTTTTAGTTCTGACACAAACTTTTTTCTCTTGTGAACACACACACACACACACACGATCCCACCTTATTCCCCCTCTCCTCACAACTGGGCCTCAGGTAGCAATCGTGACATATGGCCACGCCAGCCAGCAGCATCGCTCAGCCTCAACCTGCCAAGCTGAACAAAAACACCCTCCTCCCCTCACATTAACAGCCTCCCTTTCCTCCCTCTAACACCTCCTTTTCATTTCCTCAGTTGCACTATCCCTCTGTTAGTGTTTCCCTCACCTATGTGTTGTGTAGATGTTAGCACCTAACTGAAGCTTTACAAGCAGTTTGCTTTTCACTTTAAATCAGATGTGGATTGGTTTCAACATTAAAGGGACACGTTGCAACTTTTTTATATTTTTAAATCATTTTCTTGAGCCAGTATGTGCTAAAATGACCCTTTACAGGGTTAATGAAAGGCCACCCAGCCCCTGTCGCCCCCTGTGGCCAGAATATTCCACTTGCAACTTCACAGTTGCAGGTCCGGTCTGTTGGACTTAGAAAAATTCAGCTTGACATACCTGGCTCTGCAGTCTGGTTCCAACACGTTCCCAGCATGTTTTAGATCATCAACACAGTTGATTTGTTTGATTTAGTGATGAACCGCTCCTGTAGACACTAATGAAGGCTGAAGAGACATTTCAGCAGTTAGATTAAGGTGTTAAAAAGACGAACGCACAGCAAGGAGATAAGTTTCACTTTCGCTTTCGCCAACGAACACTAGAGGGTGCTAAAAACAAGCCAAAACTGACTAGTGTCCCTTTAAAGGTTGCTTAATTATTGATCAGATTGGATGGCATAACTGAACTGAAAAGGATCCATATGATCCAAAAATGGAATGCTGTGTTGGATCACATGATGCAGCGAGCAGGGGCACTATCCTACAGCGTCCCAGGGACATTAAAGTCAGCAATACTGATTGGGCAATATTTCCTTAGCAACCAAATGTGATTGGCTGATTAGCTGCACTTTAGGGACGCTGTTGCAAAGCACTCCTTGAGCTGAACCTATTTGCTGCAACTATGTAGCCGTGCAGCATTCAAACTAATTTATGAATATAATAAATAGAATTTTTTATCCTACCACAATTTCATTTTGACTAAGAACTCACAAACCAATAATGGGAGCAATGCAACAAGTGCTGCTCATATCCGACCATAGCTCCTCTGTAACCATAGTAACAACCCTCCACATCCTAAACAGTTATCACTGCAAAAATAATAAAACGTGACAGTTCATTCAGTCAGAGGAGAGCAATACTTTTTTTTTTAATTAAAGGCTGATAAAAAAAAAATGTGCATCTCTTGCTGTCTGACAAATTCCACTAGTCTTGTCAAATGAAACCAGGAACCTAAACCTAAACTAAATACCCTGAAGCTAAAGGTGACGGTAGCCTAGAAACACTAAAAGCTAAAGAAACATGGCTGTTCCTCCAGAGAATAATGGAACCGAGGCTTCTGGACGAGGGGTTAAATCCTCCCCAGCTCACGTCACATCTCCATCATCACAAATCTGGTAACAGGCTTGCTGTCGGTGTTGTTGCCATGGAAACGTGCATTTTCATTACACAACAAAATGGACTGTTTAAAAAGACTTTGCTGATTTCATTAGATAAAGCAGATCTGTGTTTGAAACTCAAACTGGAGCTTTATGATAAAACATGTTTATTATAAAGTTTATTTTCATATACATAGAGGTGGGTGGTTTGTTGATATTAGATCATGAAGATCTGCAGAAAGCTGAAAGATCATATAATGATCTCCCAGAAGTACTGACCATGATTCCGCCCGGACCATTATAGATGTGACACACATTAAGCCTGATCACTTCACCCCTGATGACAGTGTGTAAGGATAGACCGATATTGAGATATTTAGTCGATATTTACCATTATTTTTATCATCATTAGCCATATTACTTTGTTGTTGTCAACTGGCATCCCTTTTTTGATCTGTTTTATATTTAATATTTGGTCAGTTTATTGATTTGTTTGATTTTAATAGTGTGAAGTGTAAAAATTAAGATTCAACAGTTGGATACATTCAGAGTTCAAAAACTGATTCAGGTTCACAAATGTGCAGCCACTGTTGTCACATTTTAGCATGCAAATAAGGTGGAATACGTCAATATTGGCCATGAAAATCGACCAAAAATCGGCTGCACATATCGGCATCAGCAATAGAAAAATCCACATCGGTCGAACTCTAATAGTGTGTTCATAAAAGACAGCACGTGATGTTAAAGGACGTGTTAATGGATGAACATCTTATGACTTTACTGTCAGTTGGTGATTATTATTTTTCAGGTGTGGAGATATGTTAGCATTAGCACCTGTTAGCACGTATCAGCTAATGCTAATCCATATAAATGCTGTTTCATCATCACATTATTTTCTGTCACTATGAAAAATGACACACTTCTTACTCAGATTGGTGTCCTTTTAGATGCTGTTTTACACGCAGACATTGTGTGGGTTCACATTGTAAAAACTTGTTTTTTCCACCTCATTAGGAGACATTGCAGCTTCACCAAAGATTATTAGAGATTTATCATTTAAAGTTTGTTTGAAAATAGAAACATCTTTCCAGAGCGAACTCTAAATTACAAATTGGTTGAATTGTTCTCGCTAATAATCTAATTAAGAACATTAATGTACAGACAAGGCAGATGCTTTTAATTGTAGTAAAAAAAAGACTTTATTTTTAGAAAATCTGTGAAACACTGTTATTGTGAGTTCAAAAGTCTTTCCACACATTGTCCTACTCTGTTAGAGCAGATTTATGCTCCTTCCTCTGGCTTTGGCCTTTTGAAACACATAAGTGCTTCCTTCAGACATACTCAGCTATAACATTTGTCAGTATGTGGTTTGCTCGCTGCTTCCAGGCAGCACCACACTGGGCTTAATCTTATTTCTGGTAAACTGCACACTCAGTCGAAACATGTGAATATGTTTGTGAGTTCCTCCACCCGCTGAAGTGGTTGAGAGTCCGCGTGAGTCAGATGCTAACTCTCTCTCTCTCTAGGTCTGCCAACTTCCTGCGCCCACTCATGGCAACCCCAGAGCTGGTGTTATGTCACATCTCCAGGTGCAGAGTTTGTGGCATCTGACCAATTAAATTCTGCCTCACGCAGAGAGAAAAAAATAGCCTCCAGATGTTTTCCCTCAGCTGGATGCATGGTGGGATGCTTGTTGGTGGGCTGAAGTGACAAGGTGGCATGAAAAGATCTTCTGGGTCTTTTTTTCCATGAGGCAAGTTGTCAGTGATGGATTGTGTAATGCAGCAAGAGGAGGGAGAAAGGGAGAGCTTGTTGTTCAAGCAGATGTGACTCAAGTAAATTAGCATACTTAACTCTTTGTTGTTGGTCAAAACTTCTGGAGTCAAACTCATTGGAAGGTCTTCATTTGTATGTGTGGGACACAAACCTGCAGGATGCCCTGATTTAACAAACGTTCTCATAACTCACATTGTAGTTTGAAGCGAGCGCAGCCCATTTGTCTCCTCTGTATCCCATGGCAACAGCTGAAAAAAAGCTTCATTTTAACCCAGCTGAAAATCACAGCTATCCCTTTAGTAACCACAGAACCATTCAGAGAGATTACCTGCTGTAGGAGTCCGCTACTCCTCCGTACTCCCCCTCTTCCTCGATGTCAGCTGGCTCTGCGATGGCATTATGAAACCTGTTAGCGCATATATTTGGAAGCACTATGAGGCAGCAGAGTTTCTATGCAGCTGCAGTTTGGAAGTGTGGCTTTATTTGCACCACTGATCAATGCAGACGTGGGGTTAATTCAGCTTTACTGCTGCTCGTTGGCGAGGAGCATATTGGTTCTGTTTACTAGAGTATTTGGCCGCACACTGCTGCTGTTTACCACGTTCATCTGGAAGACAGAATTAAATGAGAGTTGAATAAAAGCTGTTTTCACTGACGGGTTTAAACTGAAGCTAAATGAGCTGAGAGGACTTGCCTTTAAGTTTTTGTTGGGTCTGATGGCATTTGACTTCTTATTTCAGCTTTAGCAACCGATTCATGCCCTGCTGAAAGGGAAACGTCTCCATGAATGAGTGTGCGTGTCTCCCCACCTGAGCTGATGGAAAAATATAGGCTTAACATATGAGGAGAGGAGCTCAGAGTAGAGCTGTTGCTCCTCATCAGGATTCAGCTGAGGTGGTTCGGGGATCATAGTGCGCTCCAGTTGGCCTTTTCCGAGATAAGTTAACCAGAAATGACACAATGAACTCGGAATTCCGAGCTGTGAGCTTGTTTGTTTCAGAGGACCCCGAGATCACCATTTTAAAGATGGCCACGCCCAGTGTTGTAGTGTTTATTTTTGTCATCGTTTATATGTTCTGCTTTCTTTCTTTTTGCTATTTAACAGCACCGAGTTATTGTTTATTCTTGTTATCAATAGTTACGTTCAGCATTGCCGCCGAAATTGACCGATGTTTATGGTTTTTTAACTGTTTATGGTGTTTTGACGTTTGATTTTTAATGTTTTTTTCTGGTTTTATGTGGCAACTGCCGATTGTTGTGTGTAACACTATCTATGCGTTTCCTGCATTCCTCCTCGAGGGACTTTATGTGCAAAGAATACTTTATTAGTTTTTTTGTACTCATACAGAGCAACAGCACGCGCAGCTTTACTGGCGGCATCCATTTTTTCCATCCATCCATCCATCCATTGTCTTCCGCTTATCCGGAGTCGGGTCGCGGGGGCAGCAGCCTAAGGAGGGAAGCCCAGACCTCCCTCTCCCCAGCCACTTGGGCCAGCTCCTCCGGGGGAATCCCAAGGCGTTCCCAGGCCAGCCGAGAGACATAATCTCTCCAGCGTGTCCTGGGTCTTCCTTTGGGTCTCCTCCCGGTTGGACGTGCCCGGAAAACCTCACCAGGGAGGCGTCCAGGAGGCATCCTAATCAGATGCCCGAGCCACCTCAACTGGCTCCTCTCGATGTGGAGGAGCAGCGGGTCTACTCTGAGCCCCTCCCGGATGACCGAGCTTCTCACCCTATCTCTAAGGGAGAGCCCAGCCACCCTGCGAAGAAAACTCATTTCGGCCGCTTGTATTCGCGATCTCGTTCTTTCGGTCACTACCCAAAGCTCGTGACCATAGGTGAGGGTAGGAACGTAGATCGACCGGTAAATTGAGAGCTTCGCCTTTCGGCTCAGCTCCCTCTTCACCACAACAGACCGGCACAACGCCCGCATCACTGCAGACGCAGCACCAATCCGCCTGTCGATCTCACGCTCCACCCTTCCCTCACTCGTGAACAAGACCCCGAGATACTTGAACTCCTCCACTTGGGGCAGGACCTCGTCCCTGACCTGGAGAAGGCATTCTACCCTTTTCCGACTCAAGACCATGGTCTCGGATTTAGAGGAGCTGATTTTCATCCCAGCTGCTTCACACCCGGCTGCGAACTGCTCCAGCGAAAGCCGGAGATCACGTTCTGATGAAGCCAACAGGACCACATCATCTGCAAAAAGCAGAGACCTGATCCTTAGGTCACCAAAACGGATCCCCTCACCACCTTGGCTGCACCTAGAAATTCTGTCCATAAAAGTTATGAACAGAATCGGTGACAAAGGGCAGCCTTGGCGGAGTCCAACTCTCACCGGAAACAAGCCCGACTTACTGCCGGCAATGCGGACCAAGCTCTGACACTGGTTGTACAGGGACCTAACAGCCCATATCAAGGGGCCTGGTACCCCATACTCCCAGAGTACCCCCCACAGGGCCCCCCGAGGGACGCGGTCGAACGCCTTCTCCAAATCCACAAAACACATGTAGATTGGTTGGGCGAACTCCCACGCACCCTCCAGGACCCCCCCAAGGGTATAGAGCTGGTCCAGTGTTCCACGGCCAGGACGAAAACCACATTGCTCCTCCTGAATCCGAGGTTCGACTATCCGACGGACCCTCCTCTCCAGAACCCCTGAATAGACCTTACCAGGGAGGCTCAGGAGTGTGATCCCCCTGTAGTTGGAACACACCCTGCGGTCCCCCTTTTTAAATAGGGGGACCACCACCCCGGTCTGCCAATCCAGTGGAACTGCCCCCGATGTCCACGCGATATTGCAGAGCCGCGTCAACCAACACAGCCCCATAACATCCAGGGCCTTAAGGAAATCCGGGCGGATCTCATCCACCCCCGGAGCCTTGCCACCGAGGAGTTTTTTGACCACCTCAGTGACCTCTGCTCCAGAGATTGGAGAGCCCAACCCAAAACCCCCAGACTCTGCTTCCATCCTGGAAGACGTGCCGGTGGGATTGAGGAGGTCTTCGAAGTACTCGGCCCACCGATTCACAACGTCCCGAGTCGAGGTCAGCAGCACACCCTCCCCACTGTAAACAGTGTTGGTAGTGCACTGCTTTCCCCTCCTGAGGCGCCGGATGGTGGACCAGAATCTCCTCGAAGCCGTACGGAAGTCTTGTTCCATGGTCTCACCGAACTCCTCCCACGCCCGGGTTTTTGCCTCCGCGACCACCCGAGCCGCATTCCGCTTGGACTGCCGGTACCCATCAGCTGCCTCCGGAGTCCCACGGGCCAAAAGGACCCGATAGGACTCTTTCTTCAGCTTGACAGCATCCCTAACCGCCGGTGTCCACCAGCGGGTTCGGGGGTTGCCGCCACGACAGGCACCGGCCACCCTGCGGCCACAGCTACGGTCAGCCGCCTCGACAATGGAGTCACGGAACATGGCCCATTCGGACTCAATGTCCCCCGCCTCCCCCGGGACGTGTTCGAAGTTCTGTCGAAAGTGGGAATTGAAGCTCCTTCTGACAGGAGACTCTGCCAGACGTTCCCAGCAGACCCTCACAACACGTTTGGGTCTGCCAGGTCTGACCGGCATCTTCCCCCACCATCGAAGCCAACTCACCACCAGGTAGTGGTCAGTTGACAGCTCCGCCCCTCTCTTCACCCGAGTGTCCAAGACATGCGGCCGCAGATCAGATGAAACGACAACAAAATCGATCATCGACCTGCGGCCTAAAATATCCTGGTGCCAAGAGCACATATGGACACCTTTATGCTTGAACATGGTGTTTGTTATGGACAATCCATGACGAGCACAGAAGTCCAATAACAGAACACCACTCGGGTTCAGATCAGGGGGGCCGTTCCTCCCAACCACACCTCTCCAGGTCTCACTGTCATTGCCCACGTGAGCATTGAAGTCCCCCAGCAGAACGAGGGATTCACTCGAAGGAGCGCTTTCCAGTACCCCCTCCAGGGACTCCAAAAAGGGTGGGTAGTCTGAGCTGCAGTTTGGTGCATAAGCACAAACCACAGTCAGGACCCATCCCCCCACCTGAAGACGGAGGGAGGCTACCCTCTCGTTCACCGGGGTAAACCCCAACGTACAGGCACCAAGATGGGGGGCAAGAAGTATGCCCACCCCTGCTCGACGCCTCTCAGTGGGAGCAACTCCAGAGTGGTAGAGAGTCCAACCCCTCTCAAGGAAACTGGTTCCAGAGCCAGAGCCATGCGTTGAGGTGAGTCCAACTATATCTAGTCGGAACCTCTCAACCTCACACACCAACTCCGGCTCTTTCCCCACCAGAGAGGTGACATTCCACGTACCAAGAGCCAGCTTCTGTAGCCGAGGATCAGACCGCCAAGGTCCCCGCCTCCGGCTACCGCCCTTTCCACATTGCACCCGACCCCTTTGGCCCCTCCCACGGGTGGTGGGCCCATGGGGGTCCATTTTTTCCCGAGTTGAAATCTGGAACGCAAAACGAGCTCGTTACGTCATTTCCTGGTTGGAAATTTCGAGTTCCAAGGACAACTGGAGCGCACCATTAGATCAGGATGCGACCTGGTCACCTCCCACTTGGAGGGGACTATGGGGCAAACCCAGATCTCACTGGACCGATTTTATATTGTTTCTCTTTTGGGAACACCTTTGGATTCTGTAGGGGGAGCAGGAGTACGTCTCTGGGAATTGGCGAATGTTTGCCAATAGCACATGAAAACAATCAAAGTTGACCAAAGTGCTTTTGAAATTGTAAAAGAGGTTCACTGAGAAACCATTTTTTACTTATTATTTTTGAAAATCATCAGTCACTCTGAGTTTTTCATGCAGGCTGAACATGAAAATAGTCTTCTACCCTTATCGCCTGCATTAGCTTCTGATGGAAAATAGATGGAAAAACGCTCGGTTCAGAAAAGCCTGACAGATCTACGTCACACTGTCACTTAACATTCATGGACTCACCCATTTTGACTCGCCACGGGGAAGGCTGTTGTTGGTTTAGCGTCCAGGAAACAGCAGAGAACGTTTCAATAGTACAAGCTAATTGTTAGCATTAGCAACTCCAAAACACAGTAGAACTCATTCAGGCTTGTGTTATTAGTAGAGATAAAACATCAACATTACAGAGCAAACAGAGTCAATGGTAGAGTCGTGTTGCTGTTAGCCAATCAGAGGAGAGATGTCCAAATATCAGGAAATAAGTCTCCAAATCCTGTCGTCTGAATCTGAAGCTACTTTCTCCTAGTTCCTGAAACGTGTGCACTGGACCTTTTCTTCCCCAGAGTACGACTTACAAGGCATTCATTCCTACTAGAGACCACTGCAAATATATTAAACATATGGGTAAAGCTGACCTTTAAAAATCCTGATTCCTGAGAAACCATGTAATACTTCTTTTTGAAATACGATCTTTCACTCTGAGTTTGACATACATGCTGAACATGAAAATGTTCTCCAACCCCCATCACCTGTGTTAGCTGCATAAAGGAAATAGATGGGAAACAATCAGGTCAGAAAAAGCCAGACTCTTCTACTTCACAGGGAACATTGTTAACCATTAGCAACTGTTTCATGCAACCTCAAGCATTTTGAGGCTACTTTAGGATAAAATGTACATTTACATGGAAATATTCTTCTATTTCTCCTTCCTCCGTGGACTCAGGATCATATAAATAAGACTGAAAACAGTTTGATCTAACATTACAGTTTTGCTAATGGAGGCAGTGGAAGAGATTCTGTTACCTAATCAGAGGTGATACATTTGCATATCTTGAATATTAATGAGTAAGACTCCAAATGCTGTCGCCTCACCACTCCTCCAATAAACTTCTACCCCCTAAAACAGAAGCGCCAGAGCTTTTTAACCACAAGTCATTCATTCATACTGCAGACCACAGCTGATTCACTGAAAAACGAGTGAATGAGAGCTGTAGGATAAATTGTAACACAATGAAAACAATGCTGCTTAATATATTTTTATTTGTCATTTTATAAGTATTTTGCTTATTTATGATTCTTATGAACTGTAATAAAGAGACGTGAAACTGTAACCAGATGTTTTCAGCAGCTGTGATGTAAAGAATAGTAGCTTCATTTGGAATCAGTGTCTGCGTGAAAGTTTGATGTGCCCTCGCTCGGAAGGACACACACTAAATAGTAGCCTTGGTCCACCATCATTAATGCAAGCAGCTCACACACACACACACACACACACACACACACACACACACACACACACACACACACTTAGCAGAGCTGCTTTGAAATGGGAAGCGCTTCGCTGTCTTGAGGGATGATTGTCTCAGCGTGACATGCCAGCAACCCCCCCCCCCCCCCCCCCCACACACACACACACATATGTTCCTGTCCCTAGGTTAACCCAATGCAACTTTTTCTAAATGAATGAATGAATTCATTTATTTACAATCAGCTAAATGAGATCAAATTCAGACATGAATACATTAAGAACAGCTTCTTTCGCAATTTTCTCACACAAAAATTTGTTTGTTTTATAAATTCATTTTGATTATATGGTGTTCCGTTTCAACGTCGGCTTCTTGGACTCTAAAGTATTTTTTTAGGTGTAACTTTTCTTTTCCAAAGAACCAGAGGTTCTGATTGGTTCTGCTCATCCTCCCCGTCGTTCTCCCTCAAGTTTCACTTTAATGAATTCAGGGACTTGGGGGCCGAATGTGGTAGCACAGTGAAATGTGATTTACTTTATATATTTTCTTTCACTTTTGACTTCCTGTGAATTGAATGAGATATTTTTGATTATAGGCCTGTCTCCAGATGAGCCTGTTTCTGCTTTAGATGTCTAAATGAGGTGTTGAGACTAAAGCTGTGGCTCATTTTCTGATTTGCAGGTGTTGTTTTGCCTTAACTTAGTTGACATCTCTTTGTTTATGCTGTCATTTAAATGTCATTTGATATAGATGAATGCAAAATTCTGCAGTAAGATGCATAACTGCATCATTAATAACAAAATGAAACCCTGAACTTGTTTGTGAAAGCAGCAGAGGACGTGAAATGTTCTGATTGGGTATTTTTGTGTTGATGGTGTGTTTTTGGGTTGCAGGTACATCCTTTGCTGATGCGCGAGAGGCGCTCAGAGACGCACAGGAACAAGCTGCTGCGCCGCACCGTCAGTGTTCCTGTTGAGGGAAGGCATCACCCCGAAATGGGTAGGCAGATGTGTTTTATGCAACTTAAAAAAAAATCACTGTAATGGTGATCTAAATGAAAACCCTGGCAACTGACGAGAAGCAGGGATTTTAAAGGAGGCTACTGGGAGGCTTTTATTCTGTTATAATGTCTTTGCTGCTGCATTTGAGATGATGCAACATGGAGAGGAATAATCACTTTATGGAACAGGGTTTCTATGAAACCATTCACCTAAAGCATCTTTACAAAAAGGAAGTAGGAGGCCATACAGAGAGCGGAGTGACGGCTCGGTTCGACGTGTTGGATCACAAATGAAAGGAATCCATCTTGGGACACGTGTCACTTCAGCTTTTCTACCTGAGGCTCCACCTGGCCTGAAACCTGACACATGACTGAGCTGAGTATTTGTTGTCTGCATGGTCCTGTTTGTTCTCGTCTCTTAGAATGCCAGATATCCTGCAGAAACATTTTACGATGAAAGCATAAAATCCAGTAACTCACTGGTCTGTGACCGTTGGCGACAGGTGGAAATATGTAAAACTTTCAGATGGAATCCCAATGAATCGGGACATGTAGGAGGAATTGTTTAATTGCAAACAAACTGCCAGAGCAGGTTTCCTGCTGCAGTTTAGTCCCAAATTGTCTTAATTAAGTCTAAGTTTGTTTGCTCCTCATTTATTCACAAATGTGTTGCCACCTTTTTCAAACTTTCTGACTCACAGAGATTAAACTGAGAAGAGTTCAGGGCAGATTTTAGAGGAAACACCTGTTGCTCAAATTTGTTCCTAACATGTTCTGAATTCCAGCGACACGAGAGCAAAGCTCTGAGACTCACACGAGGAAACTGAGAACACTCACAGACATTTTAGCAACAACTCTCACAGCAGCTGCAGCTCTGTGAGTTGCAGCATCAGTTAAGGTCGAGCCTTACACATCAATTAGATGTTTTTGTAAAACTTTTACAGAAACAAGCAGCAACAAGCCACGGATCAAATGTTAAAGCTGAAGCATCCTGGCTTTGACTTTTACCAGTGAGGGTTTGGGGGGAATTTTTTGCATGAAATCCATAAATGCATCTTTTCTTTCATTGTCCAATTTTAGTTTTCCCAAACATTATTACTTATGTTACTTCAGGTCATGTTGCTTCAAGTAATAGAGTTGTTGCATAGCAACCAGATGGTGTAAAGCTTCAGAGTGTTTTCTTTTTTTAAACCGTTACTCTTTGTTACTAGCATCCCTCACAGCAGCACTCCACAGCTCAGCAGAGATAAAAGCTTCTCCTCTCAGAGACGACAGCTTCAAGTGTGTTCAGATTTAGACTTTTCTGTTATTTCATGAAGGTTTTTTATTCACGGCTGATTGATAATGATACATAAATCTGAGTTTATTTGAGCTCATCTCCTTTATTCGTCTTTGTTCCTCTAGGTCTTTATGTTGTCCACTCAGATTCTTCTTCTTCTAGCATCTTTTAAAACAGACGTTTTTCATCATCACAGCCTTCCTGTGTTTATTTACTCTGACTTGGCCTCTTTGGGATGTCTACTGTAAAAATGTCCCGCTCTGTTCCTCCTCCTCATCGTCCACCCGACCTGTCTTTGTCTCACTTGGTTTTTTTTAGGACGTTCCTAGCGGCGTCCTCCTCCTACGACTCTGCTCCGATCTGACTTGATAAATATTTCCTTCATCTCTTACAGGAGTGGCTGTGTGACCTCACAGCGGCCACATGACAAACCTGGTGACACAGTCGGTTTACATGCTGACTCGTGCTGACATAGCTGCACCAGTGTGAAATACTCGTGTTTTATGCATGTTGGAAACTCCTACATACAGAGGAGAATCATGGTTTCAAGGCAAGTAATGAAAATCTCCCATTGTCTGTGATACCGTGGGGTGGGGTGGGGGTGGGGGGGGGTGAAGGCATGCTGCACAAACAGAGTGCGCAGGAAGTGAAAAGTAGCCCAGAATTGGCTTCACCAGAATGACTGACGGTTATGCAGACCAATGGTTTAGATGATCCACCCGGAAGTAAAGAACGTCTGCAATACCTTTAAGGACCCCCCCAATCCCCCTGGCCCTTTGTCCTATTCTCATGGACACAATATCGGGACCATTAGTAAAGGGACCCTTTGTTTATTAATGGTTAATAATGCACTGAGTAACGTTAATAAAGGGACCCTTATTGCAAAGTGTTGCCAAAAACAAAACCAAAAAAAAATAAGACCGCATATTAAAACCCACACGCTGTAGCCTCAGGGATAAAAATGTCACATCACAACGTTTTACACCTGTGATGAACTGGTGACCTGTACAGGTGTAGCCCCGCCTCTTGTCCGCTGGAGACAGACACAAACTCCTTGTGACCCTAGTGAGAAATGAGAGGTTAAGTTAAGTTTATGCACTTTTGCTACAGTTGGTGCCCTTTAGATGACCACTTCTGCCTTGGCGACATTTTTATCCTTCATGATTTATTATCTCATATCCTCCACTATTACTTTGTAACTGGTCCCATTCTGACCAGTTGGATCATAAATAATGAGTGTTGTTGTACTCATGCAGCAAAAATGATGTCTAGATTCTTTTTTCCCTTCCATTAGATACAAACTCCAGAAAATAGATGAGAAACAACCTGATGGTTAGAAAAACCCTTACATATATATTTACATGCAGTTAAAATGAAGCTGTGTGGCCAAATGGACTGAAAAAGATAATACACATATGAACTTTTACTCACTTGTTGCTGCAAGATTCAGAGAGGATATATTCCAAGCCAGACATTAGTAATGGATAGATGCATTACAGTGAACGGGCTGGTGGCTAAAAGGCCCTAATCTGACCCATATCAGCACAAACATGACTGAGAAGAGAAGCTGCTTTACGGAGAACAGAACAGACACTTTCTGTGACAACAAATGAATTTTTTATTGGTTCTTCGATCTGTTTGGCTCCCGGGTTGTCAAACTGTTAGTGACTGGCACATCCTTTTTCAAAGCTGGAAAAACAACAGTCTGCTTTCCAGATCTTACCTTAGCAAAGCCAATTCTCTCACCTGTTTTCAGCCAACAAAGTTGAACTTCTGCAGAGTGGCCAAACATTATTATTCCCCGCCTAAGAGCTGAAGATTTCACTACAGCACAGCGAGAACGTTTTGGGAGTTTTTTTCTGATGGCGTCAGTAAATGAGATAAATGTTTAATTTAGTTCTAGTTTATTTTCTTAGACATATTAGCACAGCAAGCAATCCTATGTATGTAAATACTGTATATTGTCTGGCCTTGACTCAGACAGAGATCAGTCATTGGGCGGAATCTATGGTTGTCTTACAAACTGTCTCCACATGTTATTGGACAGCGCTAGAACCAATCAGAGCAACGAAAAACATGACGTAGTCTTCACTACAGAAATCAGTCAATGGAGCAGTCCGCCATACACCGTCAAAGAAGAGGAAGAAGAAGCAAATCCATCTTTTTTTAAAAGAAATTACTTAAAGTAACTGTGTGTGTTTTTCCTGGTGATAGGGGGCAGTATATACCTAAATCATTGCAAGCAAGCAGTATTTTTGTGTTCGAGTAAGACCTTACCAACGGATGGCCATTAGGGTCAAAAATCCCTGGGAGTGCAATCTCCAGCAAAATGACAAGCACATCAGACTGTCAGCAAGTACAGAGGTAAATGTGTAAAACAACAACGTTTATGAATGGTGAAAGTTTTGCAACCGTTTGTTACAAATCTGTAGATGCATTTTGTCCTCACGGGCTCCCGTAGAAGGAAACATGACATCTAATATGGCGTCACCCAGAGACTTAGACCCACGTCGATGTATTAGACCTGATTTTTTTGATTATATGTTACCAAGCTGCCAATATTTTTTAAATACTGGGCATTATTTAATTCATTTTCCACTACATTTTGATGGATATTTCCAGAGATTAACAGTAAAAACTACACATTGTCACTTAAGTACCTCAAAGACTAAATTGTCCAAAGTCGATGCCAAAGCCGTTTCAAACAAGCGCTATTCCTGAGCTGATGCCATCTTTGTTGTTTGTCTCCATTGCAGCTCTGGGACTTAGCCCGCCCAACAAATGTAGAGTGCTGTGATTGGTCAGACACAAAAGTGTTTGGGCCAATGGTAGACCTGCTGAGGCTACAATGGAGTGTGGCTAGACCGACCTGTAGAGCTATGGTTTAGCTACGGTTGGTCTAGATCTCTAAGTTATATATGTGTTGCTTTTTCCAGGAAGTCCTGTTCAATGTGGTGTCAAAGATACTAACATAAGGTTATGTAAACCATCTAAATCCAACAGACGTCACTGACTTTAGTGCAGTTCTTAAAAAGATGTACAAAGAGGAGTTTGTGAAGGCCGATGCTCCTTTTGAAGCTTGTTCCAATCAAAAGAAGCATCAGTGTTTGATATCAAAGGGTACTGGAGCCTACATCCTCCCAATAGAACCACCTCGGGGCTGTAAGCAGAAACCCAGCAGCAACTTTGAGATACTTCCTTATGTTACCCAGTTCCGCGTCTTTTTGGAACATTTAAGCTCATTCATCTCCGTCACTGTGATAAATGTATCAAGTCTTTTCACACAACGGAAGGATATCGCCTCCATCAACAGATAAGAATGTAAAAAACATTCCTGTGCTGCGAGGAGATGAAACTGCAGATACTAGAGCTGCTTATGATGTCAGCCTTTCATGTGTTTGTGACAACAGATAAATGCTGAGTCACAGTTTGTGAAGCGTGCACACTTCATATGACACTGATGAACTCAGACATAAAAGCCAGGATGTTTTATAAAGGATACAGATCTGCAGCCTTGCATCCCAGATTAGTTAAACTCCCAGATGAGTTGGAGCAGATATGTTTATTTTTCATCTCCAGCCACTTGAGCAGCATAAAAAATGAATGTGTGAATGAACAGTAAAACTTCCTCAACAGATTGTGTGTTTAAAACACACAGATATAATAATATTGTTATATTTTATAAGATTGGTGGATTTTTTTAATTGGGAAATTTATAGCTCTGCTTTACTTTGGAAAATATAAATATAATCACAATTATATTCATCTATATTGATAACACGTTTATTGACTGGGTTGGAAAACATACAGTTGGAATGCTGCAGTACAGCTCATCAAAATAAGAGCCCTAAGTGATATTATTAACACTGTGTGGCTTTTTGTGACCCGAGTGTTTCCCCGTCTATTTTCTGTCAGCGGGTAATGCAGGAAATAGTAGAAGACCAATTTTGCGTTTATGTTAAACTCAAAGTGACCGATCATATTTCAAAAAGAACACGTAAAAAGGCAATACAAAATAAAAGCATGCTTGCAAAGCCAAATGTGACAAAATCATGCCAATATAATAGGATTTTACTCTTGCACATCCCTGGTGCTAGGGTGCCACTGTGATAATGGTGAGTCAGTTAAATGTGATTCAAGGACATTTTTACTCATCAGTACTTAATGTTTTGTTGCTGTGGTGAAATGTAGACATCTCTCTGCCTCCTCTCATGTTTATTAACCTCTCATAGGAGATAATCTCCATAAGTTCATTGTTTGGTGCTCAGCGCACAAATTGACTTCCTCTGAGTTTACTGTGTCGTTGACAGAAACGTTATTAGGGGAACGACTTGCTGCAGGGAAAAAGAGTCACAGCACAATGAGTCTGAGTGGTTTTCAAATTCTGCTAAATAGTTTTCAACAAAAGCAGATAAAACCTCCTGACCTGGTTCTTCTACATGTTTCTTGTTGTTTCAGGAGAAAAATGACATTTATTTCAGGTCCCTTGAGTTTTATTATTCTTTAACTCGGATGTAGTTTTACAGGATTCATCTGTATTTTAAGCATCCACTACTGAAGGAATTATTGGACTTTTACATTTGATAGATTCAGAGTCATACCTCACTCAAACTCATGTATAATTCATTTAACACAAAAAAGATAGAAAAATGTCTTATTTATCCAAAATGACTGATATTTATCTGATTATATTTAAAAAGGAACAATAAACATAGATTTAGCCTACGGACACAGCTGTAACTTTCTGTACACAGATTTAGGTGAAATGTGACCTGATTAAGAAAAACATGGAATAAAAATTAACGGTTTATTTATTCATTCATTCATTGTATCATTTATCTGGATCAAGACTGCAGGTAAAAATGGGTTACATATTCAAATAGACAATGTGGAGTTAAATGTGCAATATATAGGTGGAAATGAAATTAAAATATGGTGCAAAAGTCCATTTATTTCAGTAATTCAACTTAGGCTGAGAGACCATCTAAAGGCTCAGGAACTCTTTGCAGGTGTTTTAGATTCATTAGCTGATTAGAATGTGACACTTGGAGCCTAGAATATTGAACCTTTTCCATCCATCCATCCATTCATTCTCTTCAGCTTATCTGGAGTTGGGTCGTGGGGGCAGCAGCCTAAGGAAGGAGGCCCAGACCTCCCTCTCCCCAACCACTTGGGCAAGCTCCTCCGGGGGAATCCCAAGGCGTTCCCTGGTCAGCCAAGAGACATAGTCCCTCCAGCGTGTCCTGGGTCTTCCTTTAGGTCTCCTCCCGGTTGGACGTGCCTGGATAACCTCACCAGGGAGGCGTCCAGGAGGCATCCTAATCAGATGCCCGAGCCACCTCAACTGGCTCCTCTCGATGTGGAGGAGCAGCGGATCTACTCCGAGCCCCTCCTGGATGACCGAGCTTCTCACCCTATCTCTAAGGGAGAGCCCAGACACCCTGTGGAGAAAACTCATTTTGTCTGCTTGTATTTGCAATATCGTTCTTTCGGTCACTACCCAAAGCTCGTGACCATAGGTGAGGGTAGGAACGTAGATCGACCGGTAAATCGAGAGCTTTGCCTTCCAGCTCAACTCTCTCTTCACCACGACAGACCGGATACAACACCTGCATCACTGCAGACGCTGCACCAATCCGCCTATCGAGCTCCCCGTTGTGAACCTTTTCACAATATTCAAATTGTCTGAGATTCTGAATGTGGGGTTTTCATCAGCTGTAAGCCATAATCATCACAATTAAACAAAGGTTTGAAATATCTGGCTTTGCATGGAATGAGTCTGTCTCATATTAGTTTACCTTTTAAGTTGAATTACTGAAATAAATGAACTTTTGCACCATCATCTATTTTTGTAGTTTCACTTGTAGTGTTGGATACTTCTGAATTGAACTGAAATTCATGAACATGAGTACCACCCCTCCTGTCCACCAGTAGCAAAAGCCTCGTGAAACGTACTTAACAGCAATTAGCCGCTGTAATAGTGCACGGGTTCCCTTCCACCGGCCGCAAAGTGTCACATATTAGACGCGTCCCAGAAGCATAAGGACTTGTTGCTTACATTTTGAGTCTTGAGTATTTTCTTACGCACTATGTTTCCAGAACACGTCGAATTCCACAGTTCAGGAAGTCAAACATAAAAGCAGTGTAAAACATCTGAAAATTTTCAAAATAAAAATCACGTGTCGATTTCTAGATGCTTAACTATTAAAAATCTTACGTCATTTCCTGTTAAACCTCCGTAGCCGAGGTAAACAGAATACAAAATAAACCACAGACCTTTTTGGCAGCCATCTTTTTCCTTTCTTGTTATCGTGTGCACTTCTGAAATCCCACGTGGTCTTGCAATTCTCTCGGGATTTTGTGACCTTATGGGACCAGCTGTGTGGAACGCTTTTGCTCCCGTTTCACATCTGAAGCTCGCCCAACACGCTGCTCCTGCGTCTGGTGGAAAGGAGGGGTTAGACAGATATACTAACCTGATATCAGTGCATCCCTTATTTAAAACAAGACATCAAGCAGCTGCTAGAGATGCTATTTATTATACCTTTAGTCTGGTTAAAATAAGAATAAAAGTAAAATAAATCCAAACATGTATTGCCAAATTATTAAGTCTGTTGCCTTGCTGCTGGTTTTGGAGGAAGTCCCTCCTCTTCCTTTCTGTTGCTTTTTTTGTGCTGTAACTTATTGGTGGAACTTAACCCAATAAATCAAAACGACAGCCTTGCTACCTAAAAGGAAACCAGTGAGATGTAAGAGAAGGCATGAAATTGAAATGCCACCCAGCTGACAGTCCAGCTAACGCACGGCTGCTAATCTGCTGCCCTCTCATGAATTTACATTCATATTTCTGGTTTGATTTAGTTCTAAAACGGCAGCTTTATATTCCGATCCTTGATTTGTGCCACTTTACTACAGTTGACCTTTAAGTCTAACGTGAATTTAAATTAGCCCGGGTAGCTTACCTGCACACTCACGCTCTAGTTTAATCAATGCTTGAAATCCCTGCCTGGCTGAAATGAACCCGATTGCATGGATTTAAAAAGACGCCTGTGAGGTTTTTAACACTTTAATCCCCAAATGTTCTGCTACTTATATGTTTGGAAATGTGCTTTTCTCATTGTGTCGGTTAGAGGAGAGGAAGTTGAACAGAAACAGTAATTAGCCGTGTTTTGCTGGAGGGTATGGGCCCGGATAATTTGCTGGGTTAGAGTTTTGAACCCAGTGTTAAAATAAGAGAAGCATAACGCATCAGTGTTACCGTGCAGCCTGATAGTTTATTAACCTTGTGCCTCAGATGCAGGGAAAAGTGAAGTTCTTCTCCCTTTGCTGAGTCATGGAGCTGTCTCTTCTTTGCAGCTGAGAATGAATACAAATAGGTCGAAGCGCGGTTCTGTCCTGCGTTTGATGGACATGAACACAGGGGCCTCCTGAAGGAGTGCTGCACATGGTTGTTGCTCTTCTCCACTGGGCTGCATCAGAGGGCTGTCTGAACCCTTCAGCTCTACGGTTTTATATGTAAACAGCATGTTATTCATCCTTTTAGCTGAGGAAACGGTGACAGTGTTAGCCTTCAGAGATTGGATGAAGTTGGCTTTTGGTTGTTCTAGAAAGGATCAAATTAAATGGGACTTTGAATTAAAGTTTAAACTAACCCAGCCTTTCCACTGGGTGCATATGTAATAGACGTGTTTTACCCGTGAGCTCCCTGACCACCGGGAGCATTTATGATGCAAAATGGCAGCGAAAGCCTTCCACACAGCTGGTCCCGCAAGGTCACAAAATGACCGGCGGATTGCAAGGTCACATGTGATTTTGGTAAATCACGTGATGACAAGCAAGGAGAAAGATGGCAGCGTGTATCCAAAAAGATCTGTGGTTTATTTTACGGAGGTTTCACAGGTGATGACATATTTATTTTACTAGTTAAGGAACTGGAAGTCTCCGTGTGACTTTTATTTTGAAAGTTTCCAGATGTTTTATGCTGCTTTCATGTTTGACTTCCTGTCTGACCCGATCTGAACTGCTGAGCTTGATGCATTCTGGAAGCGTAGCGAGTACAAAATAGAGTCAAACGTAAGCGATGCGTACCAGCGCTTCTGGGATGCATCCAAAATGTGACGATTCATGGCCGATGGTTCGCACACATCCACTATAACAGCAGCAAACTGATACGGGTTACGCTTCACAGAGTTTATGGATCCAGTGTAGAACTTTGTGTAACTTGGAAATCACTCACTCGCTCACTCACTCGCCCGCTCACTCGCTCACTCTCTCACTCATGCACTCACTCATGCACTCACTCACTCACCTTTTCCTCACGTGTCTCATGGAGCTGATGTCTAACTCCAGTAATCAGGAGAGAGACGGGGGACACCTGGACATGTCTCTAGTCCACCACAGGGACAGACAGAGAAACTCACCCTCAGAAACATTTTATTTATAACATGCATGTTTTTGTCTGTGGGAGGAAACCAGAGTACCTGGAGAAAATGCACACATGCATGGGAGAACATGCTATCCCCACGTAGCTGGGATTTGAACCTTGCAGACAACAATGCTACCGATATAAATCCACATGTAAATAACTAGGTTTTCTAATAAAAAAATCAGTTGACTCATATATTTTTTAATATATAATATATTTAAATAACCCACCATGATTGTGTGCAGGTGAGTGGGCGGGACTTTCAGGCTGTTTTCACACCTGGTTCTTCTCTAAGGTCCTGTTCTGCTCTACCTTGCTGATGAGGTTTTATATTTTATTTTTTTTTACAGAATTTTTAAAATGTGAAAAATCTGTCTGATTTAATTTATTGACAGATATCAACTGTTGCAGCGAGATGATATTTCAGAAGCCTGTCACCACCTGGCAGACGAGCAGATCTCTTTCACTTCCTTTTGAATGTGTTCTTTACAGCTGGCGTTTCAAAGTTATATCACAGGCCAGTGTTACCAACACCGCTTTTCATGCACAGCGATGTGTAAATGGGATGATTGCATAACTTCAACTGTCTTTCTGAGCTATAGACCCTGTGGGCAGGTGTGATATAATGGTCAGCTATAGCGTCATATCTCATCAGCGCGCACAGAGTGAAGAGCCGAAGAAACGGAGCGCGGTAAAAGTGACAGCCAGCACTGAGGGGTCTGCAGCGCTGTAGTTCTTAGCCAGCTTTGGATTGTGGTAGTCAGATTTTACACACACACACACACCTGCTGTTAGTAGGATTTCTTCTGTCAGCAGATGATGAGAGAATTTAAGCTCCTATGAAAAGGTCACTAACCAAATACTTGATTCTGAAGTGTTTGAAACAGATGTGAAAATGATGATGTTTTTAACCCCCAGCTGTTTCATTTGAATACATCAGTAGTAGAAACACTTCTCACATAAATGGTCTTCTTTATGGTGTTTAATTAGTCCTGAAACCTGCGCTCATCTAAAGCAGTGAGAATATGGAGCTTCCTGTCAGGAGATCATGGGCTCAGGAGTGGATCCACATAACGATGGATCTCTGTTTAATGCATTCTGTTCTGCAGGATTGCATTACGCGCACGTATCTGGTATCCGTGTGTTGTTCTAGAGATTAATTAAACGCATCTTAGTGGCTTCACTGCTGAGATGCTGTCAAGATGTCACTTATTGATCCTTACTGCGTATAATTAATGTGAGACATCTACTGATGAGCTACACCACTGATTCTCTGTCAGCAGTAAAGAAAAACGGTCGGTGTGTGTGTGTGTGTGTGTGTGTGTGTGTGTGTGTGTGTGTGTGTGTGTGTGTGTGTGTGTGTGTGTGTGTGTGTGTGTGTGTGTGTGTGTGTGCGTGCGTGCGTGTGCGTGTGTGTGTGTGTGTCTCCAGGAATAAAAAATAAAAAATACGTAATTTGGGGTTTGCAAGGTTTTGGTCATTTTTTGCTATTTGGTCACTTACATGTTTCAGATCAAACAAATTTCAACATCACACAAAAATAACCTGAAAAATATCAATTTCCAAATAGCTATTTATTAAGAAACAAAATGATCCAAACTAACTGATGTGAGAAGAAGTAATTGCTGCATTAACCACCAGCCACACCCAGGCCTGATAACCACCACACCAAAAAAATCCCTTAGTAGGCTAAATGATCTCAAACAGCAACACATCGTACCCTGTTCTGAGGAACAAAAGAACCCAAAACAACATCTAAATCTAAAACTTATTCAAAACAAAAAGAGGAGATAATATGCAAAACTCACATTTTAAATCCTTTTGTTTGGCCATGAGGGTCTCTACTGCCTCTATAATCACTCCAAACTTGAAAAAAAAAAATGTGTCAGTCTTTAGTTTTAGAAGCTATGTACCAACAACAAGCTGTTTCAAAAAGTCTCCAATTGTGATGTCACAAACAGGGAAATCAGAATAGAACCACCTCTCATTCAGAGAGAGCTGCTGCAGAATGAGCAGCGGCTGTACTCCAAGCCCCTCCCAAATATCAGAGCTTCTCAGCTTATAGCAGCCCGAGTGGGGGACAGGTGGGCGTGGTCACCTAAGTTTTCTTAAAGTGACAGAGCCCTGAAATGGGTCATTACTGAAAATGTCAAGAATAAAACTTCTGAAATCTCTTTATGTGAGAAGGATTTAGTGCAAAGAACTTCATAAACATGTTTTGTATGGACCATAAAACTATTATAACTAAGAAAAAAGTCATGATGTGGCTCCTTTAATTTTCCCTCTACTAACAGATTTTATTCCACTTCTTTATGCAGACCCATCCACATATTTCACTATTTACTCTTGTAGATATCCTGGCGCTGAACACAGCTCACAGTATCTCATTCCACCTTCCAGAACAAACAAACAAAACTATTTGCTGCATATCTGCTCCTCTACATTAAAGACATTTTATCCCTCTGGCGTGTAATTTCAGTCAGTAATGGAGCACACGCCTGTATAATCAGTGTGCACATTTACCATGTGTTCACATACGCCTCGTAGGCACGTCAGGCTGGTTGCTTTACTTTCTGCAGAAGCTGAACAAATGCATCAAAACAGAGAAAGTGGTGATGGATCATAGTAAAGTCACAGTTTGTTCAGTCACCTTCATTTTTCATTAAGAGCCCAAAGGGATCAGAGAACCATCAAATCAATAAAAATAGGTAATACATTTTTAGATTTGTTCATTTCAGAGCAGCAATCAGGCACAGAGGCTGTGACAGATACAAGGATTAAGCTGACCTTTGACCTGTTCAGACTCCCATCACTACAGCTGGGTGTATATGAAGTTGTTTATTTAGTAAAAGAGTAAGTGAAAGAGCCTGTTTTAATAATTGGAAATTGATTTTTTTCTGTGTTTTTTACATCTTATTGGTCCAGAGATGTTTCATAACTTTCTCAATATATTCACATTTTTGTGCTTTTTTAATAATTTTGTCTTCAAATTGAGTATCTCAAAACAAAATGTGTGTTTTAAATGATTCCCATGACCGGTTGATTTATTTATGAACATGTAAAGAGAGCTGCACAGTAGCGCCATTGGTAGATGGGTTGCCATGGAGTGAGAAGGTTGCAGGTTCAAATCCCAGCTGCATCCTTCCTGTGTGGAGTTAGCATGCTTGTGTTTTCTCCGGTGATTCCGGTTTCCTCTCACAGAACAAAAACATGCATGTCAGGTTAATTAGAGCCTCTAAATTGTCCCTTGGTGTTATGAACAGATGGTCAGGCAAAACCAGTATACCAGTATGCTGCACCAGTATTTGTTTTAGTTTCAAAAACAAGAAAACAGCAAGAGGCAGGTCAGGTTGGTATGTGGATTTTTAGCTTATTTAAACTGGATAATTAAATAAATCCTACATTTATTTTAACAATAAGCTGCATGTATTGGTTAGTTTAATTAATGTAATTTTTCTTGTAGTTTAAACTAAAATTGCGTCTAAGATGCACAAACCTCCATCTCCTCAGCATGATGCTGCCACCACCGTGCTCTGCAGATGTGCTTCTCTGGTATTTTTAAATCAGTGGATGTTGTTCATACTAGGATTGTTTTATTTATTGTCACAAACTTTATCTACTGATGCTTGACAGTTTTAGTTGCGATTTTTGGTTTTATAAATTTTTCTGAAAATTGCTTAAATGACTTGTTTGCATCGGTGGAGAACATCCCGTTCTTCACGTCCACAGACAGGGAGAACGTTTATTTTTGCCTTTAGAGCTGGGGATGCTTTGTTGCTTCTTTGACATCTTTATGATTGTTGCTGTTTCGCTGATGTCGACCCGTATCAGAAGGAAGTGACAGACAGATGCGTCCTCACATGTGTCACATCAAACAGCATCAGTTGATTTGACAGTTTCCCCTGCAGCGTTCTGGAGGTCTGGCACATCTGCATGCACACCAGCGGGGAACAAACCGCCCCCTAAAGCTGGGAAACATGCAGAAACTCCCGCAGGACTCCAAGCAGCCTGCACCAGTCGCTCCCTCAGCATCACCTTCAGTCACTTTCTCAACACACTCTTATACTTTTCTCAAAATGTGCTGAGTGTGTGTGTGTCGGTGACACTCTGCTTCACACCGACTTGCACACATTCACACCTGGCAGATGCTCGACACAACCAGCGTTATTTAGGATGAAGTGTTATGTTCAAACTCCGCTGTAGCTGCAGGAGGAAATGCTTCTCATTTTCTGCTGTGCCTTTTTTTTCCTCTTTATTATTCAAAGATGTAAGGCTTTTATGCCTTCATGGTGCTAAAAACCCTTCAGCTTAGTGAGAAATGTTGGTTTTTATTGGATTTCTGTTTAATGCTGAACAGATTCAGGTGCAGCTTTTTTCTGTTCCTTAGCCTGTTTTCTTTCTGGAACGAAGATAAAAGCTTTAATGTTTTTGTAAAAGTGAAGTTAAAATGCTAAAGTGTGTTTTCAGGCAGAAAATAAGTTTTTGTTTTATCTTGTCTGAAATTTAGAGTTCTCAAACACAGCAACTATGTGTTTTGTGACTATTTATTCTTTTTTTAATCACCTTTCTCTTGGCAGCGTGTGATAATGGTTTTGCCTTTGTGTGGGTATGCAAGTATTTTGTTTTGGTTTGCAAATGGAAGCAGCTCAATTCAACAACTCTTAGAAAGTCTTCATTGAATGTTCGTCACAGAGGTGCCACGTGCCGGCAGGCAGGGCAGGCAATTGCTTGGGTCCCCCAGATCTCATGGGGGCCCCAGAGGGCCAACAAAATTTGAAGTCAGGAACACAACAGCAGTGAGACAGGGAAAAGCTTTCATTTGACTGCGCTGTTGGCTGTCTCACACTCCCTTACAGGACCAAACAAAAAAATTTATAAAAATATGGAGCTCCTTTAGTAAAAAGTTAAAGGTGCAATATGTTAAGGTTATTTAAAAAAAAATACACTTCATTAACACTTCATCATACTGTGGTCAAATTTGGTTGCAGTCCATTTTTTTAATCAAAAAATATTACTTTCTCACTCCCGTTCCGTGAGTTTTACGGCAAAGACGAGTCATACACAGTAAGCTGATAAGTAGATAAATAGTCATATGTGGCGTTAGTTTTACGGCAGGGATCACTTACTACACTTATTACAGTAGTATGTCTCCGGCATTAGAGGAAGTGTGGTTGTTTGCCGTCTTGCTGTTATAGTTCTGAATGCCTCAAAGGAAGTAAAACACCACGATTGACTCATTTTTCACTTCATACATACATTTCACTGTAATATCTAGTTGTTCATAATTGAAAAAGTAGCTTGAAATATTTTTAGAACTGACTATTTGCTTCTAATTTACCATTAGCATTGTTAGCTCAACATTAGCCTCTAGCCTTCTTTACCAGATATTAGAGTAAAACAAAAATAAGCTGTGGCTTCTTAGGGGTACAAGAATTAACTTCTGGGTCGCTCCTGTTTACTGGCTTTGGTTCTTTAAAAAACTCTGGAGCTTTTTGCCTGCCAGTGTCAAATTAAAAATGCCGGTGCTGCAGCATTAGCTCACTGCAGATACGGCAACCTCACAAACTCACAAGTGTAAACAGTAACTACGTCCCTTTTTAGCTTTTTTGAAAGCAGACAACCCGCCCAGCTGGCAGAGAAGGAAATCTGTTTTAATGTTATCGTCCTTCCAACATGATTGAGACATTACACTGTTGTGTGATTATTTCACTGTAAAATTCTTACTTATTGCTCCTTTAAATTTTGCAAAAAAGAAAACAAATCTACTTTTTTTCTTGATGTGGAAGTTGAAGGGTTAATTATATTTTTTGTTGATTTGTGCCAAGGATGGAAATCTACTTGTTCATGCTTTTTGCATGTGCGTACATGATGATGTAATATTTGTCATCACACCTGACCTGGCCTGACCTATTTGGTGTTTACGCACCTAAACTGGTTTGTTTTCATCTCAGGTATCCAGGATAAACCGATGATGTCCAGCTCACTTTTCCAGCCTTTAGCTTCCTGCTACTTCCCTTAGTTCAGCAGCTATCCAGGTGTGAAACAAGAACAGGTTGCAAACAGCAGCAGTATTAGAGAGGGGTGGATGTAAAGGTGGAGGAGCAGAAACCTCCACGGTGCCGCTGGAAGATTGTCGATAAAAATCAGAGGGAAGGAACAAGGTGGTCAACGTGACAGTTCCAGTTACAGAGCTGCTCGCTGCTGAGCGTTTGTGACATCAAGGTAAGCTCTGTGTGAATTTCCAACTACTCTGGAGACCGTGGTACAGAAATAGGGTGATATTATTTGCAGCCTAGCAACACAGAAACTAGGGAATAAGCTGTGAGAGGAAAACCGAATCCGAGAGCGAGCGAGTGAGTCCTCAGCGGTCACATCATTTTTCTATTTGTTACTTTAATGGTGCTTTAATGAGAAATCCTCTGTGCTAATTTTACAGAAAGCACTAAGGACGGAGTAAATACTTCAGCAGCACACTATAGTATCTCTAAACAGGATTATATATTGATTCGCATGTTTATGTAAGAGCAGAAACAAGTTAGTTTTTTATCATTTGCAGAATATCATCTACAAGCAGATTATTCAGCTCTCAAAAGATTACAAAAATCACTTTCTATATTAAACTCTGAATATTTTCTCTCTCTGTGCATCATTAAGGAGACATAACACAAACATTCCTTCTACTTCTGAATTAGACCTGCACCCTGGATGTGGCGCCGCTTTACCATTCATAAAAATGCAGACTCACACACTCTCCTGCAGGGACAAAAACAAACACACCTGTGGTTATTTATTATCAAGACAATGTTAATTGCATTTCCTGCCTCCTAATATACCACACAAGGCTTTTCTTTTAAACGTCCTGAGATGTGAGTAAACATGCGTTTCTGTTCCCGCTCCCTGAACAAGCAGCAGAACTTTCTCGCAGCTTTTGAAACTCTCTCTTTGAAGAGTTCTGAGGATTTCGGTGAAACGTCCTTGAATAAAACTTGTCGCTGCTTTTGATAAACTTTAAGCTGAAGTAGAAAAGAATCAATGTGGTCTATAAATATCTGTCTCTCATCTACCCTCTTCTGTGTTTCTGTGCTGCGTTTTGAATTCACTAGAAATTACATGTACTGCCTTTGATTCTCTAGTTTTTCTAGCTAAAAGATTGCTGCTGCTGTTAAATCTGCAGGGTTTTTGTATACTTGCACAATTTTATAGCTGAACCATAATTACAGCGAGTGTTGCAACTGTTTAAAAGAGAGATATGTCAGACTTTTAAAGTGTAATAGTCACACAACAGTCTAATGTCTCAGTCATGCTGGAAGGAACAATAAAACAGATTTCCTTCTCAGCCGGCTGGAGGGTTGTCAGTTTTTGTCCTGTTATAAAAACCGCTCCCCACCATGGGGATGGGTCAAATGCGGAGATGTAATTTCACCATTGTGTGATGAATACTTGGTACTTTAAACTAAAGCGAAATGTAGTCGCTGTTTACAGTTAATGCTGCACTGCCAGCATTTGTAATTCAACACCAGTCAGCAAAAAGCTCCAGAGTTCTATAAAGAACCAAAGCCAGTAAACAGGAGCGACCCAGAAGTTATCTGTTTGTTTTGCTCTAATATCAATGAAGCAAGCTAGAGGCTAACGTTGCGCTAACAATGCTAATGGTGAATTAGAAGCAAACAGTCGGCTCTAAAAATATCTCAAGATACTTTTTCCATTACAACTCAACAACTGAATATTACAGTGAAATGTATGTATGAAGTGAATAATGAGTCAATTGTGGCATTTTACTTCTTTTAATGAGTTGTTCAGAAGTATTTCAGCAAGCTAACAGCAAGATGGCAAACAACCACACTTCCTCTAATGCTGGATTACTGTAATAAGTGTAGTAAGTAACATAAAACACCTAAGTAGGCTAGCACCAGATATAACGATGTACTTATCTACTTAACTTACTGTGTACGACTCATCTTTGCTTGTCATCTAGAATCTTTTGGCGCTGGTCTGTAACTCACAACAGACGTAAAACCCACAGAACAAGAGTGAGACAGTGACGTTTTGTTTGTAAGAATGGGGCTGCAGTTACCAAATTTGACCACAGGATGTCATTCTTGCTTCATTCTTACATATGGCACCTTTAACTTCTGCACAAAAAAAGCTATGATTTAAATTTTGTATTAATTTTAGGCACACTTGGTTATAATAATAATATGAGGAAAAATGTTTAAATTTCTAATATATGGAATATAAATTTGCTCCAAAGGGTTAAGAAAAAGCTTTTAAATGATTCTACAGTAAATCCATGGTAACGTCAGATGTTCGGCTTGGTTCTGTGTGTAGACACAGCAGATCAGGAGGAGAAAGTGGGTGAGAGCAGCTACTGGTGGGAAAAACACTGGTAATAAATACATTTTGTGTTTTTCGCGTTCTGATTGTGAAGCAGAAAGTGAGAGAAAGAAGGAAGAGGCTGCTGTTGTCAGGCCAACACCAGCTCAGCTCCGTGTTCCACCGTCACCTCCAGGCTCGCTGCTGTTCTGTGCTGATGCACACAGTCTTCTTCAGCCTGCAGGAACATGTGCATCTGTGTGTGTAGGTTTGAGCCGCTCACTCCTCAGTACAAAAACATCTTTACTGCTCTTTTCTACCTCTCTGAACCATTAGGTTCCTGTCTAGAAGGCATCACCTGTTCTGGTTTTTACCTGGAAGTGACAAAGTCAAACCGAATAAAAAGAGGCAGCACAAATGGTCTGAGCCGCGTCTTTTATAGCTCAGCATTCAAGTGGTTTGTTTCCCAACTGTGTGTAGGTGGATGTGACAAAGCTAACACTACGTTCATGCTGTCATGCAGGTTTAACATACGTCTGTGAGAAAGTTATTTTATTCTTTATTATTTCATCTTCTGAAACTGAAACAAGTGGAGAGTTATTTTATTGTTTAGAGTTAATTTTTGTAGAGTTGTAATAGTCCTCTGATCTCACATAAAAAGACCTCAGCAGTGTTAGTCTTGACAGTTTCAGTAGCTTCCAGAATGAGCCGTTTCAGGGCTCTGTCACTTGAAGAAAACAAGCTGGAACTGGCCACACCCACCCGTCCTCGGATTGGCTGCTATGAGGTGAGGTGAGAAGCTTGAATATCCAGGAGGGGCTTGGAGTAGAGCCGCTGCTCCTCCAGGGTCAACAGGTGAGGGGGTTTCTATGCTAATTTTTGCATCACAAACAGGGACTTTTTGAAGCAACTCATTTTAGGCACATCATTGCTGAAACCAAACACTGACAGAAAACAGATGGATGTTTTTTATTTACGTTTGGATAGTTAATAGTGGCAGTAGAGACCTACATGGAAAAACAAAAGGTGTGTTTTGGATCATATGTCCCCGTTAAAATTCCACAAAGGATTGGTATCAAGAAAATAAGGCGATTTAGTTTTGAGACCTTTGCTAATGTGACCTACCTTTCGGATGGAATCCTTAATCCAGAGCATCTTCAGGGTCTTTGTTGCCCTGATCTTCATGCAAGATGTTTAAATCACATCACTGAATGTGTGGCAGGCTCTGGGAAACTGGGACAGTTGAAACCTCAAACCTCAGGCATTATAAAGACGTGCATCATAAATGCAGACCAAGCTAACGAAGACCCTGATGATGGTCTGGAGGGAGGATCAGCTTGCATTAACAAAGGTCTAATTATAGCCATACTATGCAACTTTGTCATAGTTTAAATCATTTTCTTGAGCCAGTATGTGCTAAAATGACCCTTGCAGGGTTAATGAAATGTCACTCAGACCCCCACCGTCCTCTGTGGCCAGAATATCGCATTTGCAACTTCTGAGTGGCGATCCGGTCTCTGTTGCACTTAGTAGTAAAGTGGAGACGACAGCCTGGTGCTGCAGTCTGCTCCCAGCATGTTTCCTGCATGCTTTGTTTGATTTAGTGATGAACGGCTCCTGTAGACACTAATGAAGGCTGAGGAGACATTTCAGCAGATTAAAGTGACTGTGTGTATTTTCCTTGGTGATGGGGGGCAGTTATACCTAAATCATTGCAAACAAGCAGTATTTTTGTGTTTGAGTACGACCTTACCGATGGATGGCAATTAGGGTCAAAAATCGAGTACTTTGTCAGATCGTTCAGCCTCCAGCAAAATGACAAGCACATCAGACTCCCTTTCATCACTGGCAATGAGCGAAGAGGTAAATGTTTAAAACAACAACGTTTATGAATGGTGAAAGTTTTGTAACCCCTTGTTACAAATCTGTAAATGCGTTTTGTCCCCACAGGCTTCTGTAGAAGGAAACATTGCGTCGCCCAGAGACTGTCTCGTAACTTCTTTTTTAGGAGGTTTCTGAGTTTTCTCTTATAAACCTGTGCATTGACTTTCTGTACTGCTGAATTGAAATCATCGCCTCAGTGGATCTTTTCTTTTACATGCTCATGCACAGCAGCAGTTGGCACGTATTGATGACTCACAGATGACTTTGCGATATCTGGATAGCAGAGATGTGTGGACGTGGGCGGGTGGTGCACCGTTAGCAGGTGGCTGGATTTTAGAGGTTGGAAATGTGGGCTTTTATTTGGAAATGCTGTGGTTTGAGTCTGCAGAAAGACAAATAAATGTATGACAAAATGGTGATAAATGCCTTGTGGTTCATTCATCCTGATTAGAAACGGATTTATTTATTCACAGAAATAATGTAAGAATATAAAATCAGCAAAACCACTTCTTGATCATGTTATTTTATAATTAAACACTTATATAAAGGCACACTTTTGTGAAACAAAATAAACTTTAATTTATTCAGAACTGATAAAACTGCAATATTACTGCTGCAAGATTAAACAAATACGTGTGCAAGTGAATGTAATAACTTTATAGTCAGCTTAATTTGAAAATAAACAAAACACAACAATCAGGTAAAAAATCAATAAGACTGGATGAATGATGCACAATATAAGTTAGAAGTGTTTATTTTAGTTCTAGGGAAATAAGGGTTGTCACATTATCTTAGAATCATATCATAAATATTAATTTAATAATAATGAAGGTTAGTGGAGTTAAAGTTTCTATTAAAACATCCCCATATATATATATATATATATATATATATATATATATATATTTAGTTCAGTAGTTTTTTTAATTATGTGGAGCCTAGGGACAAAAATGTGCTCTAGCTAGCTGTTGACCTGTCAGTTAGACATACAACCACTGCTGATGGTGCAATGCCCGACTGTGACCCTAGAGCCAACCATAAGATTTTGTGTGTGCGTGCCTGCGTGTGTGTGTGTGTGTGTGTGTGTGTGTGTGTGTGTGTTTAAGGGGCTTAAAGTGTATGAATTTTGAATTAATGATAACAAGAATTAAGTGCAAAGAGCTTTAAGTGGTAAACAAGACTATAAAAGTGTAATAATTGCATTAATGGATTCCACTTACTGTGCCGCCTCGGGCATCAGAGGATTTCTATTTTCCACGTTTCAATATTTAGCTAAACTGCAACTTTAACCTGTCTGAGAATTAAATCGTCTCGGCTGAACGTTTGTGTTGTATTTCAGGTGAGAACTATGACCTCATAACTCGTTTCCCACCTTTACCATAACATAACATGACTTAACATTTTTCATTAAAACAAATCTCCCTTTACATTATTAAATGGTAAACTATTATTATTAGTTCATTGCCAGATCAGGTGTTTTTTTTTTTATTGTCTTCATAAGTTTTGAGTCCCGTCCAACAGATACATTTTTGGTCATGTCTCTTTTGAGACATACGTTTAAGACCACTGCTGAGGTGATATCAATAATCATCATCTATTCATCCATCTGTTGTTTTAACTTCATGTTCTAGCTTTGTTATTAGTTTTTGTTTTGTTTTTGAAAACCTCCAGAGGGAGTCAGTCAGGAGGCACCCTAATCTGATGCTCAGACCAGCTCAGCTGACTCCTTTCAGTAAAGAGGAACAGCAGCTCGACTCCAAAATTCCGTGCAGATGAAGTTTCTCAACTGATCTAAAGTCTGAGTCCATTCTACAAGCAAAGCTTGTTTCAACCATCTGTGTCAAAGATTTCATTGTTTCAGTCACGATCCAAATCAGGGTTGTTGTTGATGGAGTAAAACCAAGAACTCTTGCTAATTGGCTCGGAGCAACGGTGTGATTCAGGTCGCCCTGGGTAATTCCATCCTCCACTTTCGGCATACTCATTCCGAATCTGAAAGGAAATATTTAGAAAACTTTGACAGAGATTTTTTTTTCGTGGTCCAATTAGCAATAGAGATAGGGTGAGAAGCTCAGTCATCCGGGAGGGGCTCAGAGTAGATCCGCTTCTCCTCCACATTGAGAGGAGCCAGTTGAGGTGGCTCAGGCATCTAGTTAGGATGCCTCCTGGACGCCTCCTTGGTGAGGTTTTCCAGGCACATCCAACCAGGAGGAGACCTAAAGGAAGACCCAGATCACAATGGAGGGACTATGTTTCTCGGCTGGCCAGGGAACGCCTTGGGATCCCTCCAGAAGAGCTGGCCCAAGTGGCTAGGGAGAGGGAAGTCTGGGCCTCCCTCTTTAGGCTGCTGCCCCCACGACCCGACTCCGGATAAGTGGAGGAGGATGGATGGATGGATGGATGGATGGATGGATGGATGGATGGATGGATGGATGGATGGATGGATGGATGGATGGATGGATGGATGGATGGATGGATGGATGGATGGAATTAGCGAAAGACAGATTTCTTCTCATAAGGAAATATTAACAAGTCTTAAAATTTTCACCCAACATTATGCTATTTAAGGTCTTGATTTGATTATGGAATAATCTTAAAGCAACACTAAATAAGTTTCCCGCTTCTCCCTCCTACTGATTGAAGGCAAAATTACAACTGTCGTAAACAACCCTGCCTGCTGTAGACAACTCTAACACGAACCAACTGATAATAAAATGAGTACAAAGAGAATACAAAGAGCACAGATCTACACTGTTGGGCAAAAAATATATTATTTATTACAACTCCAGTAGCAACAAAGCCAGGTCACCATCAGTCAGTGATTTCTTGGCCTCTTTCAGCTCCCTCAAACTAGTGTAGGCCACACCAATATTCACTCTGGTTTTAGCTCTTTGCTTCGCCTCCAAAAATATTTTCTCTTACCCTTACTTCCAGGCTCCACCATGATGTGAACGAAAAAAGGGAAAATTAATCTTCTTGTGCTTTATATTAAAAGTCAGTGAACGGAAAAAGCTAACTGCTAGCCTTTATATAAGCTACCAGCACAATAAACAGCTAACAGCCGTAAAGCAGGTAGAGACCCCCCACTAGTGTTCCAACCCAAACCACAAAACTGTTTAGTGCAGCTTCTAGTCACCAGAGGGCTGCAGAGTGCTGTCCATTGTGATGTTGCTCAAGTTTCAGGCTCAAGAACCACTGAAACCAATTTGAAAGCAACAGCTTAAAGGGGTAAAACACGTTAGTGTTGCTTTAAGTACAACGCTGCTATAAGGCCTCAGCACTGTCTTTATACCCACATATTCTCACACATGCATGCACGCACGCACACACACCAGGTGTTAGCATGGAAGATGCCACTTTGAGAAACACAGACGTTGTTAAGTTGGTCAGTCCGTTAGAGGCCAGACTGAGGTGAGGAGCAGCAGAACCTAGCAGTCTGCTCCCCACCAGAAGACCGTGGGTCTTCCTGACACCGTGACTTGGCACTAGGCCCAGTAAGGAGGCAGTATAGTACTGTCTTCCTTGTTCAACCATCCATCAACCTGTCACAGGATACAAGAGTTCCTCAGCAGCACTTCCTACACTCCAACACTTGTTTTCTCCTTTTCTTCCCATTTTTTCCTCCAACTTCTCAGGAGTCTGGCTGTCATGGTGTGACTCCTGTTGCAACTGTTCTGAAACATTGGGACTGACACCAGCTGCTGTCTGCTCTGCAGCAGTCCCACTGGAAGCTGAGTGTTTGCCCAAGTTTGTGCTGAAGAGAAGAGTGACCCTGATGACTCTCTTAAGTGGTTCCTGGGAGTTTGAATCCAGGTTGTTAAATTACACTGAAGAATGCATGAATCCTAAACAAAAGCTACTAAAAATTGTTCATAAAGTGGATTTATCAGGAACTTTTCTCAGACAGTTCAAAAAGCACTGTCTGGAAATTTAAAAAAAAATCTGTTTGCAAAGAAAAAAACGACCGAAACAAACAATAAGGTCAATCAATAATTAGCATGTATTGTTTTATAATCTATGCATTTTAATGTGGGTGCATATAATCTGAATGCATGAAATTAAGTTTCAAAATAAAGTTTTTCTGTGACAACAAACTCCGGCCCCCCGGTAGAACCCCGGACACCTTTGCCACCTTTAAAGGAATCTCTAGATACACCCCTGCCCATAAATGAATGAATGAATCATTATAACCTCAAAATTCATCCTCTTTTGGTGTCTCGAGCAACAAAACAATAAAATGTGATCAATGCTTTTGGGAAAATTAATCTGAATTAAACTTGGATTCCATGAATTTGTGCAAAGACTGGAGTCGTATCTGCTTCCAAATTAGATGGTTTAAAGCAGATTGCACACAGCGGTGCCAGAAAAACTGATAGAATGATGCAACAAAATCTAGTTGAAGAAGAAGAAGAAGAGAAGAAAGAGGGAGGAGAGGCAGATATTACTACATCAAGCTTAGCTTGCCATCTTTAATGGTAACCATGGAAATAATTACAGAGCAGACTGTTCAGAGAGTGTGGAAGAAAGGAAAGGGAGGAGAGAAAAGACAAGATGAGTAGAGGAGGAGAAGGAATCTTTGAGTTGAGATGTTTTGTTGAAACAGTTTAAAGGTCGACTGAGCAGGAAGGAGATGGAGTTTATCGCAGCATCGTCGTTTTAGCATCACAGGATTTTTTTTATTTGTTATGAATTTCAAGAAAAAGGAAACATGAATGAAGATACTCGCCACTTGCACGGAGGTCATATTTTCATTCATTTCAGTGATGAGCCGCTTGGTTTTGTTGAATACTTTGTCAGCAGTGGTCCAAAAAGTTGCTTAAATCCCTCAGTTGTCATGGAAACAGATTTAAGATAACACTCTGTGATGGTTTCAGTCACAAGTTAAACACATCTGCTGGATCTCAGAGCGGAATTTGCAGCAATCGAAGTGATCTATTTCATGTTATTGTATGGCGTGTGTGTGTGTGTGTGTGTGTGTGTGTGTGTGTGTGTGTGTGTGTGTGTGTGTGTGTGTGTGTGTGTGTGTGTGTGTGTGTGTGTGTGTGTTTAAAAAGTGAAATGTGGCTTTTTGAGACAGTTGCTGAACTGTTTCTCAGCAGAAGGGAAGAAACAAGAACAGAGAAAGAGAGATGACTCCATGTCCCAGCAGGGATCCATGCAGCCCCACCCCTCTTGGAACATCTCTCTCTGAGCTTCTCTCTCTCTCTGTCGGAGATATTCGTAAAGGAGGAGGAGGAGAGACTGAAGCGCAGGACCTCGGTGCGCCGCCGCCTCCCCAAACTGTCCTGCCGTCCACCTGTGCAGGATTATCTCCATCCATGCAGCAGGCAGGAGACTTCGCTTCATCACCTGCTCTCCAGGCGGATTAGCTGAGGATGAACCGCCGTTTGGAGGGAAGGAGGACGGGGGACTAAGTTGCGATCCGCGCCTGTCAGGATGGATCTAGTTTGTAGGCACGGCGGCTTTTAGACTTTTGTCTTTTTTCCATCTCTGCACGGAGCTGTTTGGTGTGCGTTCGTGCATCTTTCTGCACCGGAAACGAAACCTCCGGTTGAAATAGTTCTGGCTGCACGTTGCACGGTCCGGTCAGGAGAGAAAAAGGCGCAGCAGACAGCAGAGCAGCGCGCGGTTGTTGCGCCGCTGGCGCACGCAGAGACAGGCGGACCCGATTGCGCATCGCACCGCACCTTCACGCACGCACGCTCTCACGCACGCGTATCCACGCAGCTCCCTCACCCGCACCGCCCCGCAGCGTTTGGTCTCAATTAAACTCTGGTTAACCCACCCATCCTTGGGCAAGGTAATCTTTGACATGCGCAGTGCGGGCGCGCGCTAAGGAGACCATCCCAGAAACATTCCCGTCTAAAAGATGAGAGAACTTCCCCCCAGCGGATCTTCTGTCCAGGATAGCGAGCGCCGGGTCGGGCCGGAGGGCACCGGGGAGAGAGGACGGGAGGCGGCCGGGGAGGAGGAGCTCTCATCCGGACTGCCCGCCGCGGAACCGCCGCTGCTGCCGGAGGGAGGCGGGGGGGAGGATGAGCACTGCCTCAGTGTGAAATTATAACACTCAGCTGGCTTTGGGATGTTTGTTTAGCTGTCGTCTTACCTCTCACTAATTAATCTGAAGATGCGAGATAACGAACAGTGTCCTACTTCCTAACTGTCACCTCCAGTGTGGCACTTTGGGGTCGCGTCTGCGCTAAATTTAGCACTTTAGAGAAGTAAAAGCCCGCAGTTGGGATTTTACCTGCAGACAGGACGCCCTCCCAATCAGCCCACCCACCTGTGCGTGTGCTTGAGTGTGTGCACGTGCGTGTTTTCTCTAGGTAGCCTGACCTGTTTATGAAGTCTGATCTAATCAAAGTAATCCTAATAATCTCCATATAGGGATGTTAAGTCTGTGAGTCTTTTGCACTTGATAGTAAACACTAAAACTATAACTATAGAGTTTGTAATTTTATAGGATGTTTGTAGATCTTTGTTGGCAAGTTTCCTTTGGGCCACCAATATATCCAAATACCTTAAAGCACCCTTAATTCCAGGTGCCTTTGGAGGTAGGGGATTTATCTTTCATTCATTAGTCCATGAAGGATTCAAAGGTCATGGACTGATTCCTACGTGTTTCTGCTGCATTGAGCTTTTGTTGTGGAATAGATTTTTTATTTCTGTGCTTTTGCTTTGGTTTCAGTCCCCTCGGTCCCTCGCTGCTTTTTAGGCGCTGACTTTTTTGAGCAATACTTTCCTGTCTGGAACTTTTTTCACGGCCTTACAAACCCACCAGAGGATGGTCACCTGCTTATCAGAGCAGCAGACAAAAGCCTGTGGTTTCATAACACCTGTTGGCAGGTGCTGATTGCAGACATGCTCGGTTATTTTTAGACTCCTGTATCACTGTGCGCTTTTGGAGTTCAGAACAAGTGGCGACGCTTAACCGGATGTAACAGAATCCACTGAGCTGTGGAAGTTTCAGGACGATACGGAGACTGGGAAGCATCTCCAGCCTCTAACGGCACCGGCTCACTGGAAACTGGAAAATATCTTTACAAGTTTGGAACATAAAGCACAAGAGACCCACTTGACCTCGGTAGGATATTTTTACTCTTTTTATTTGCCTTTTGTTTCTTGTTTGGAAGTTCAGCTCATATCTGATGCTTAATAAAAACTAGTGCTGCTGTTTTTCATAGCAGCTTCAAAGCTGGAGAAAAAACACACAATTCACTGTCAAAGTCAGCCTTTCTCTGTTTTCAAAGCCATCTTTCATCCATCTTTGGGAATCCGTTCATCAGAATAAAAGCTGTTTCCTCTGTGAATGTGGAGCAGACTTCAACCCGTTTGCACGTTTCTGCAAATGTTTCTCTGTTTGTCATCAAGCTCAAGGGCAGGAACACGCTTGCCATCCTCTGCTGTCTCCTCACGCGGCTCCATAATCAAACTTGCATTAATCATTTCTAACGTACAAGTGTTGAGTCGATATTTCAGGTTACCTGAGCTGAACTGAGAAAGTTCAGACATCAGCTGAGAGCACAGATTGGTTTGTGAGGTTCGGACCAGGTGGCACCAATAGGATTTCAGTCATGTCTCCAACTTTTAGATCAAAAAAATGTCATTAATTTAGTCAAGAACAACCCAGAACATTCCAGTGTCCCTAAAAAGCGTAGTATTTTAGAGAAGTAACTTGTGATGGTTAAATGAAATGCCACTTAGACCCCCACCAACCTCTATGGCCAGAATACTTGTGGCTGCTCCCTGCTGGACTTAGAAAAAAGGAGCTGACATGCCTGGTGCTGCAGTCTGCTTCCAGCATGTTTCCTGCATGTTTTAGATCATGAACACAGCTGATTTGTTTGATTTAGTGATGAACCGCTCCTGTAGACACCAATGAAGGCTGAGGAGACATTTCAGCAGTTAGATTAAGATAAGTTTCACTTTTGGTTCTACTAAACAGACACTAGGGGGTGCTAAAAACAAGCCAAAACTGTCAAGTGTTCCTTTAAATTGATACAAGATTACATGATAAAATATAAATGAGGACATTTTTAATTTTATACTATTTATTAACCTATATTTTATATAATACGTTTTTATTTTCAATATACATTTTGTTATTTATTATAATAAAGTTCTATTAATTTAGTTTGTTTTCAACATGAGTTTCTATTTCTGGATTTTCCTACTTTTTGAAAATACTTTTTTTCTTTTTTTGTTTTATGTATAGAAAAGTTTTTTTTGTATATAAAATAAGTTTCAGTATTAAGCAGGAGATAAAAACTTAAAGCATGTACAAGGAATTAAACATGGCCTTTAGCATGTGTGGATAATAATATATCAGTCAGGAAAAGCTGCAAACTTTCAATATGTTTCCTAAAATGTCAAGAATTTTCTACCATTCTTATACATATTTAAAATATTTGATTTAAAATCTGCATTGGAAAGAATGTCTAGAAATATAATAGAAAATGCTTTTTTATTATTATTATTATTATTACATTAGTATAATAATAAATTTTAATATGATATTTTTGTCATTTTCTGCAGCAGGTAAATGTGGAACTAAAGAACTGTAATTCACACACGTACAGTAAAACTGTTCTAGGAGCTGGAGCCGGGTGAATGAGAGCAGACTGTCCTCCTTTCCCTTTGCTCGACATATCAAAGATCTACAGCAACAAACACAAAATAGAGACAAAATTAGATCCTTCATTTCTCTTTTTAAAGCTGCAGCGTTTGCAGATAAGTCGCTCACTCCCCACCTCCAGTAAAAGAAAAGGTACAAGCAATCAGCTGATTGGCAGCTTGAAGGATCAAAAGTTAACCTTAGATTCCCAAAACACACACTTAAATGCAGAAAATAGCTTGAAAATGGCTCCATCAGTATGATGTAAGCTCTGACATCAACTCTCTTTAAGAGAGAAATAAATGGTCAGCTTTTAAATCTGTGAAATGCAACGTAGGCCTGCCTTATGCTGAGCTGAGGGGTTTGTTGGAGCAATGTTTTTATTTGTTTATTTATGAATCCTGGAGTTCAGGACCTGATTTTAAGGTGAGAGAACAAAGGATTGTAGTGAACTTCCTAGAATTCAAATCCACATTTACCTTTGTTCTTGAAAAGGCAGCTGTCTAATGTACAACGTCTGTGCCATCTCAGACCTGTGTTTCTATGCCATTTAGTAATGTGTTATCAGTCTGAGAAAAGCTGGTTTAACACGTCGTAGGCAAAACACACCTCCATATAATTGCATGTCCCAACCCACTTCAGCTTCAGCAATATAGAAACGTTCATGGTAATGCTAACGACAGTACAGTGCTAGCCTGAGCTACTGCTAATGTAAGAAGAGCGTTAGAGCACCACTCATATGCCATCAGGGTAAACTGGCCAATCAGCACACAGCTCATTTAATATTCTCATCCTGATCAAGTGGGCGGGGCAAATCAGTCCTTGTATTGTAGGGCTTCATTATGGGGTAATGTTTGGCCATTTTGAGGCTCAATTAACAGTTTTCAGTTTCCAATCCATTATGGTGGCCTAAGGATTAAGTCTCTGCTTTTTGCAGATGATGTGGTCCTGTTGGCTTCTTCAGACCATGATCACCAGCTTTCACTGGAGCGGTTTGCAGTTGAGTGTGAAGCCGCTTGTATGAGAATCAGCTCCTCTAAATCCGAGGCCATGGTCTTGAGTTGGAAAAGGGTTGAATGCCTTCTCCAGGTCAGGGACAAGGTCCTGCCTCAAGTGAAGGAGTTTAAGTATCTCGGGGTCTTGTTCACAAGTGAGGGAAGGGTGGAGAGCAAGATCGATAAGGTGGATTAGTGCTGCGTCTACAGTGATGCGGGCGTTGTACCGGTCTGTCGTGGTGAAGAGAGAGCTGAGCCTGCAGGTGAAGGTCTTAATAAACTGGTCTATTTACATTCCTACCCTCACCTATGGTCATGAGCTTTGGGTAGTGACCAGAAGAATGAGATTGTGGAACGCCTTGGGATTCCCCTGGAGAAGCTGGTCCAAGTGGCTGGGGAGAGGGAAGTCTCGGCCTCTGTGTTTAGGCTGCTGCCCCCGCTACCCGACCCTGCATAAGCGGAGGACAATGGATTATATTATCTTGATAAATGAGGCCTAACATGGTTAAAAATAACTATTATGTAATTTTGATTTGTTTATTTTGAAACTGATTTTCAATCAAGCAAAGATTCAAACTAAAACTTCTGAAATGTAATCTGTCTGTACATTTTACCATTTGTAGAACCCTAACTTGGCGGAATGTTTTACAGTGTCTTTCTCACACACACACACACACACACACACACACACACACACACACACACACACACACACACACACACACACACACACACACACACACACACACAAGGCCTTTTAAAACACTCTACCCTAAATATGCTCATTGTGGGCCCAGAGATGCTTGAAGGGCTGCACAGCTCAACCACAGCTGGTGTACGGCTGTGAGCTGGTGAATGAGGCAACAACGGTGTCAAGTGTTTTATAACCACCAGAGCGATCCTGACACCGCTAGCTGTTGGACTCTTAAGGATCACATGAATCATTTATGGACTCCTTTTGCAGCTGTTTGCTCTCCATCCGTCGGTTATGTGCTCTAAAAGCAAAATGGACTCGGACAGAGATGTCAGTTTTTACAAGCAAGTGGTGCTGATGCTGATGCTGGTGGAGGTGGTGGTGGTAGATCCAAACCTCCCATATTCTGTTTGCTACTCTGCAAAAACTGAGTTTCAAGAAAGTTAAAAAGCCTTGTTTTTAGACATTTCATCTTGTTTTTAATCTAAATTACAAAAAATGTCTGCATAAACAGCACTAGCCTACCTGCAATAAGGTAAATAACTTCTTGAAAATCAGTTTTTACAGCGTATCAGTGTATTTTAACATCGTTGGACTTTTAATGGTTGTGGTTTTCAGACATAATCAGGGATTTTAGGTGTGATGAATGACTTTTCCCAAACAGGCTTTAATGATGATCATCAAAGATTTCACAGGTTTCAGGATGTGTTGTTCAGACTCTTTAAAACAAACACAAAAACAAAGACAGCATTGAGGACTCAGAAAACTGGTAAAGCAGATGAAAAGCACTTCATGTTTTCTTCTCTTTGAAATCCGAAGCTGCCCAGCAGCACCAGTGAGCTCAGAACCAGCAGAAACCTGAGGGAGCAGACCCATGCGAAGGCAAGCCTCGCATGAAAACACAGGAACAGGGTGCAGAAAATAATTGTCTTGAGCAGATGGCAGCCTGTTAGCCACAGGGCTGGAGAACAAATCAGTGTCTGCAGGAAGAGGTGCGGCGAGGAACTTTCAAGTTTGGAGCCTTAACTCGGCTAGTGGGGGGGGGGGGGGGGGGGGGGGGGGATGCTTAGGAATTAAAAAAATAAAAAGGGCATGTCCCTAATCATTCATAATTTCAAACTTTATTGACATCTGGACGGTTAGTTACAAATAAAATCACCTCCTCAGAGTTGTCATGACGATAAACCTGACCTATTAAACCTAAAATGTTTTTTGTTCCAGGCTGTAAACATGTTTATTTCTGCTGTGACGTTAGTATTTTTAACATGAGAGTTAATGGGAACGTGCTCCTTTCTGTAGCCAGCCCCTAGTGGACGAGGGCGGAACTGCAGTTTGTCATTTCTGCGTTGGCTTCACTGTTGGTAGGCGGTGTTTGCCCTTTGATGATAATGTCCAAAATATGTTTTAGCTGCATTAAAATCTGTGACTTGTGATTCACACAGAGCGATGACCTGCAGCTTTATGACTCACTTGAATGTTTCTGGACTTTCTCTTACTTTTGCATCAATTACAAGGTTTTAACGGAGTTTGCATGCGTATCTTCTTGATCTCAGTCATACTTCTTTTGCATATTAATTATGCTGTCTGTAAACTGGCAGTTCTGTCAAAATATGCAGAAGCCAGCGTGTGGGTAAAGGTGTAATGTTTAGAATAAGCATCAAGGGCCAAGCTTCAGACATCAGAGATGTTTAATTAAGCTGGCTTATTAAAATGCTGATTTTCATTGTGTGACTGAATCCCTCTAAGCTTGCTTGCTTTAGCTTCACCTGCGTGACTCTAGATGACAGCATGCATGCATGATTGCATTAATGAGAGTCTTAGATGTGTCTAATGTTAGTTAAACACTAGAGAGAGACGGCTTTGCTTTTGTAGTCAAAGTTCATGATTCAAAAGCAAACATGGAGCCAACCAGCTTTCTGTCATAGCAAACACACAAAAAAGCTCCGAGCGGTTCAGCACCATTAAGACACCCACTCCCTCTTCAGCCTCCATCCCACTCCCCCTTCCTCGGTACGACTCCCGGCTCTACCTCTCGCTACCACTCCCCCAACTGTACTTTCTCTTCCTTCCTCTTTTCCTCTATTCAGCTGTCATCTTGTCTTCGCTCCATATAGTCTTGCTCTTGCACCGTCTCTGCTACTCCTACACGAGCACTTAGCACCGACCACGGCCACCCCCACACGCACTGTTTCTTCTTTTCTTTTTTTTTAACCAACCTCTTACTCATGTGTGTCTACATCCCTCCCTCCCACTCTTTTAACTCTGTCTCTCTCGCAGTTCTCTCAGAGGGTCTAAGCTGGAAGCGATTGCCACCCACACGTTCCCTCTTCAGCTTTCAGCTTGACATCAGATTTACATTCACAATGAACAGGCACAGCTTTTCACATGTTGCCTAGCACATGTTTATGCATGCAAACATGTGAATGCAGGAGCTGCTTGCTGCCAGAAGAGAACAAACACGTCTTCATTGTAAATGAGATGTAAGCTTTTGTTGTCTTTATGTGCATTTTGATCTAATATGGCAGGTTTGGTGATATTTTCTGATTGTGAACTGATATTTTTTGGATGTTTTTCTTCGTGAGGATAATTAGTTGAAAGGACATCACGGTTGAAGATGAGATGAATATGAGTTCTTTACCTGCACAGACTCCATGAAACAGGTGTGCTAAATATCATCTTAAAGGTGTGAGAAACGGTTTGTTCTGAGAAAAGCTGGTTTAACACCAAATCTGCATGACCCAACCTACTTTAAACGAACACTTGGCAGTTTTGGCTTGTTTTTAGCACCCCCTAGTGTTCCGTTGGTGAAAGCAAAAGTGAAACGGTTCAACACTAAATCAAACAAATCAGCTGTGTTCATGATCTAAATCTACATGCTGGAAGCAGACTGCAGCACCAGGCACGTCAGCTCCTTTTTTTTCTAAGTCCAACAAACCAGACGGGCACTCTGAAGTTGCAAGTGCGGTATTCTGGCCACAGAGGGCGGTGGGGGTCTGAGTGACATTTCATTAACCCTGTAAAGGGTCATTTTAGCACATACTGGCTCAAGAACATGATTTAAAAATATGAAAAAGTTGCATAGTATGGCTTTCATGTTCGCAATATAAAAACAGTGCTGGTAATGCTAACCACAGAACAACGCTAGTCCGAGCTACTGCTAACGCACACGTTGGAGCACACAATTCAGGATGTAGCCTACTGAGACTATTCAGACTTAGTTAAATAGATCTGCAGCTTGGTCAGCTCGTCTAGTTTGACGGCTCGACAGTCTCTACCCCCACCTGCCCAGCCCGTCATAGACTGGCCACACCGTGAACACCCCCCCCCCCCCAAACACATAAACACACACACTCCCCTCGTCTGAACCACACACACCCTGTTGTACAGTTTCTTGCTTCGGTCAGTGTCATTGAGCTATCAGGCTCAACCGGTTTGAGAGCCTCATCGCTGCTTTTGCAGAAGATTTGGATCTGTTGATGGGTTTAAACCAACAACCTTCAGCGTGCACGAGGGTGATTATTGGCTGTTTGTGAAGCAGCGTGGTCTCCATATCTGAGACCATGGTTCTCCACCAGGCAAATGTGCATCATGTAGAGTTTAAGGCAAAGAACAGGCTGGAGCACACTAGTCAGTTAAGAGGTTTTAATCAGAGGTTCAGACTGACATTTTGAAGTGATGGTAAAACTCTGATGAAGACAATCATTTTGCACCTCTGATTAAAGGCACACTGTGCAGCTTTTTCATATTTTTAAATCATGTTCTTGAGCCAGTTTGTGCTAAAATGACCTTTTACAGGGTTAATGAAATGTCACTCAGACCCCACCGCCCTCTGTGACCAGAATACCACACTTGCAACTTCAGCGTGCCGGTTTTATCTACAGCAACGAGGATGCTTCTTTTTTTTTGTGCTAAAGAAAAAATGCAAAGCTCTGGATTTATTGGTCTTTCTATGTTCCAACCCAATGGTCTCAGAGATTCATGCAGCTTAAATTAGCTTCGTCTTTAAGGTAGCCATGATAACTCCTGGTCTTCTGCCTCTAGGGGTTTTATTAGACACATCCAACTGGAAGGAGACTCCTGGGTCTCATTTAAGGAATTAAGAAAATGTGCATCTCATGGATTATTTCTTTGTTGGATGTTTCTTGGCAAACAAAAAGAAATGGCAGAACAAGCTGTTTGGCATCGGCAGGGAAGATTTGGTAAAGTTGGGTCTAATCCAGATACGAAACTGAGCTGCTCTACTCAAAAATGCATTTAAAGGAAAACGATGAGCACAAGACTTATTTCCTAGAAGCATCGTTACAACAAATAAATAATCAACCAATCACACATTTTTTGTGCAGATTACACCAGCGTTCCCCCAGGAGGAAGAGCTGTTGCCTCCACAACCCGACCTCAGATAGGTGGGAGAAAACAGATTAACAACTAGCTTCACCGTCATCTACTTAGACCTGAAATGTGACATTTTATTCACAGCTGTATTTTAATTACTGCAGAAACAGGAGTGAGTTCCTTTTCAGCCCGTAGTATAATAATAACAGAATTATGTCTTTAACAACATTTTCAGGGAAATATTCCCACTACAAGAAGGAGCAACTTAAACAGAGCTGTTCTGGCACAGAGGTGATTTATTGAGCAGCTAAATAAAAGAGACAGGCACGTCTCTTCTGTGTGACCTCGGCCAGACACACTCACGAGGCTCGGCCCGGCTGCATCCCTCCACTCTGCCTTTGAAGCCTTTACATCGTCTCTAAACAGTGATTATTTAAAATATGAACAACAATCAAACCAGTTCCTCACATTTCTGTGCTGCTGTTAATCGTTTCTCATGAACTTGTTCGGACGGTCGTCAGCATCGATCCCGAGCTCTTAAATGACTTATCAATCGTAATGAATCACGCATCAGAACCTCGTTGCTTTGCTAAGTGTTTATATGGATCCGTGTGTGTGTGTGTGTGCGTGTGTGTGTGTGTGTGTGTGGTCTAAACACCCGTTTCAAGTTTCTCTGTTATAATGGGCTTACTGTATGTCTGGAAATAAAATGAGAGGCACTTGAAGAAAAAAAGAGGTGTTGCTATGACAACGAAACACAGAGTGGGATCAAAATGAGAGTGTGTGAGAAATAGATTTAAATGAGCCTGTCCAGACTTTTGTTTTTATTCTAGACTGATGCTTTTTGAGCGTCTTTATGAAGAGAACGGCTCTGGTGTGTAGACAGCCATAGGTGACAGGTGGTTGGTCAGACACATCTTCCTATCAAATCCTTTCTTGTTGACTTTGCTCATCTCTGATCCATCAGCAGCGTTAAAGACTAAAAACCGGATCAGATGTAGATAAGGACATTTATGGTGTGTTATGTTTTATTAGTCTGTTTTTTGTGCCGTTAGTCAGAAATCTGCTACCTGAGCGTCATAACAGTTATGTTAAAAATAGATTTAACATAACTTTATGTCATAACAAAACTTTTTTAAATAACAGCTTATTCTATGAACAGCTGTTAGAAAGGTGATCCTTCTCTTGACTGACTTTAACTAAAATTAAAACGTGATGATGTTTGTTTTGGGGATGAGCAGAGGGAACATTCAGGCCGAGGTGACGTTTCAACAAACTAGACAACAGATTGATACTAAAGCATCTCAGTGGGCGGCGACGCTCTCCTGTTGCTGGAAGTTTGTTTTGAAATAGTCTCAGAGTTGTTGAGAGGGCTTCTGAAAATGCTTCTCATTTTAGTCAAATACAGGAAATGTTGAACAAATTCAGTAAATGATGAATGATCTGTATTCATATAGCGCCCTCTAGAGTCTTGGGCCTGCATCCTGCAATACTTCGCTTACAGAGCTAACCCCTGTGTCGTTGCCAGTAAGCGTTTGGTGATCAGTGAAGCTAAGCTGAGACCGACTGTAAGCAGAAATGAGACTGTGGCATTCTGGGTGTGACAAAACTTAAGTCACATGGTGTAGAACGAAACTCGTTCTGAGACACTTCGGAGGAGGTGGTCTCGGTTCTGAATGAACTCCAGAAAAGTGTGTTTATAACGTGAATCTGATTAGACTTTGTGTGCACTGCAAGTGCCCAGGTTTGTGTTGCATTCTGGGATGCAGGAGGGCATCCCTAGCTAGCTGAAAATGATGCGAGGGCTCACCTGGACGATCAATCAGTTACGTTACCTGACTGATATTTGAACAGGTGACCAGATTAATCAGCTCTGACTCATAAAAACACTGATGAGTTCAAATAATTAATGAACAGCTTGGGGAGGGGGGTTAGAGGGTGTTGTCAGTTAGCTCAAGATCACAACACACAATCTTCATTCTGTATTAACGTAGCCCCGCCCCCAAATCAGCAAACTGGATGCTCCCAGGTGGTTTATTGTTTTTTTTATGTTTTCTCTGTGAGAAAAGACATTAAATCACAGAAAAAACTGCAAATGAACTAAATAATGAAGTTATTTGGACGAGACAACAAAACCACATATGTGACAAACATCCTAGATATATAAAAAAAACAGGCCATTTGCTTAAATGTTGCAGTTTATTTGCAGCTTTCCATTGGAAGAATGCACTTTGCAAGATGGCCCATTTGAAAAATGATGCAATAAATTCCTCTCAGTAGCACTGAGTTCTGATTTAAGCACGACTGGGAACTAAATGCATCATAAACAAGCAGCAGGTGTACTGAGTTTTGCATCAGATTATGAGTGGAGTGTTTAATCTGTGGTTTCTTCTGATTCCCAGATCAACATCCTGCAGAAGGTCAAAGCTTAATGTAGCAGTGGTCTGGAAGACCTTTCATGTGTCCTCATGATTTATAGCTGACTAATAACGAAAATAAGTTCTGATTTTTTGCTCTGATGTGTAAATAATTTTTTCACAGGTTCTTACAGGTCCTTGAAATATTTGAAAATGATTAAAATCAGTCATGATGTTTCCAGTGGTTTGAAACGTGCTTCGGTGTTTAATTAAGTGATTGAAACTGTTACTGAGATGAGTCTTAGCTCAGGATGAGGCGATTCAGTGAAGTAAGTGTACAAATGTCCTGGTAATGTTAGCACTTTATCATCAGGTGTAGGATATTTATCCTAATGCTGTTCTTATTTAGTGTTCACTGTTCATTTTTGTGTAAATCAGGTCAAGTGCTGGAAAATTCTTGAATTCGAGTTTTGAAAAATTGCAGGAATCTTTAAATAAGAACGGAGAAAGTTTGTATAAAACCCAACGTGTTTCATCAGAAAATGTCAGTTTTTAGAGGTGGGATTACATTTAAATCCTAACATTGTCTCAGAGTCTCTTTGGAGACTAAAATAAACGCTTAAAGGTCTGAAGGAATACTTGTTTTACAATTTTTACCCAATCACACGGAGAGCTGCTGATGCTGAAGATCTGTCGTGCTGAAATTTTCTATTTTCGTTAAAACCTCTAAAATAATTAACCCACCTGTTTGTTTATGTGCTACATTATTTTCCCTCTCTTATTGCCTCAGCGTTTATCATTAAAACTGTTTTAATGCACTTGTTGAGAATAGATTTGATAGACCTCTCATGCTGCAGCCGTTCTGTTCTTGATTATAATCAGACACGTGGGAGAGCAGCAGCAGCAGAGAGCTGAGAACTTCACAGAACTTCATTTCACATGTTAATAGTTTCATCCTGCTCTCGGTCAGTTTCAGCAAATCAGGAACAATTCAAGCAGCAGCACTTTTCTTTCGTCTTTGTGAGTCACAGAAACCAGAATCATTTTTGTCTTTGCTTATTGGTTAATATTAATCAGAGATAGGCTCCACCTCTTTGTTACCAGCTTCAAAGGATTCTCACCCCGGCTTTCCACCGGCTGCATAAGTCGACTAACATCATCGAGGCGCATTACGCTAGCTGCTGATAGTCAACGGGTTTGTTTCCACGGGACGAATCCCAGAGGCGCAGTGTCACATCACTCTGCTAAATTTACTTTTTTACGCGCTACTCTTCCAGAATACGTCACACTCAGCAGGTCAGATTGGGCCAGACAGAAAATCAAACATGGGAGCAGAAACTTTCAAAATTAAAGATATGTGCAAATTTCATATTGCTTAAAGAATATGTCATTACCTGTGACACCTCTGTGGCCGAAGGAAAAGAACAGGAAAGGATGATGTGTTTTCCCCAAGAACAAAGACTCGGATGGAGCCTGGGTTCGAACTGGCAACCCACTGGTTAAAGGACAAACTCCTAACCCTCTGAGCCACCATCAGCCTACTTATCACATCCGGTGGAAAGCCTGGGCCAGAGCCTATGGAAAAGTCTGATGAATTACAAATTTAATTTTTTAATTATTTGAAAATAAAAGTCAGCGAAATAACCCAGACAGATGATTAGAGTTGTGTGTGTGTGTGTGTGTGTGTGTGTGTGTGTGTGTGTGTGTGTGTGTGTGTGGTGTTCTCAGCTGATTGTGTGCATCTGTTCGGCCTCAGAATGATGTCTAAAGGAAAGAATCACAACTAAGAGCAGAAGAAAACAGACCATTGAGTCCTTCTGTTCCAATGAAACCGCTCACTGAAGGATGTAATAAGACACATGCTCTGGTGTGTGTGTGTGTTTTTTTTAAATTGCCTTGAGGGTTTGGATCACACACTAACTCACTCGGGATACTCGTTATGAACTCAAACCTAAAATGTGGCTCAAACTATGACTTTGTGAAACCAGTGAAACCATTTCTGCTTCTCCTTTCGTGTGTAGAAAACGTTCTGAATCAGAGATCTGAGATGGTTTATTTGAGATGCAAGTGGTTACTGTTTGTTTTTGCAGAAGGCATGACCTACAGCAGTATCTGGTACCAGATACTGGTACCGGTGCTGCCCCAAATACAAGAGAGGGGTGTTAAAGGAGTTGTTTCTGATCTCATCAGAGGTCCACAAAGTGTGGCTTATGGGCCGTTTGGGGCCATCAGGGAGAGTTTGTATGGCCCACGACTGCATTTCAAGATTTCTTTTTTCTAATAAACTGCTGTCTACAAAACAATAAAAATTGTTTTAAAGTAACAGTGTGTAGTTTCCTGGCAATAGGGGGCAGTACATACCTTTCAGGGTAGTTTTACACCATATCGCCGTGACCGTCGCTAATTTAAAAAAACATTACGGTAAATGTTGTTACCTGTCGAGCAGAAAGCATGCGACCTCGGCGCAACTCCTCAGACTTTGATAGTCCTTCAGTTAATTCCATCGAGAGAATGCAAAGCTGATGCTAGTTTTCTGGTGGTGTAGGTTCTGGATCAGCTCGGGATCCTGCGCCTGCTGATGACGTCACACTACGGCAATACCACTCAGCCAAAATAGAGTGCATCCCTTTTTCGGTTCTGTTTTTTCACATAGGTTTTGGAAAGAGTTTAGCAGTTTTGTTATTAAATTCATGTTTCTCCTAAATGTGTTTGAACGTGGTAACGTAACTTCCGTAAGTCGTACGTCCAGCCAATCATCTAGTGTGACATCATCAGCAGGAACACCTGCTCATGTTGAAGGAAACATGGCGTCTAATACGGCGTCCCCCAGAGTCTTAGACCCACGCCCTGTGTATTTTAGACCTGATTTTTATGGTTATATGTTACAAAGCCGCCAATATTTTTCAATGACTGGACATCATTTTATTCATTTTCAACAACATTTCGATGGATATTTCCAGAGATTATTGGTAAAAACTACAAACTGTAACTTTAACAAAGAAAAAAGTAGGTACAATACAACGTATGTGTCTGTTAAAAACGGCTTCTTTTATTTGATTTATTTGTAAATCAGACCACAAAGCTCCATTATAATAAACCAGAGACTAAAGAACAAGTGACTCAGTTCTTTTCTTTTTTGTTTTTTTTGCTCAAAATAGGATAACTTTTATTTTTCAAGATCAAGAAAACAGAAAAAGTTCAACTAGAACCTAAATACTTTTTCCTCTAAGAAAGAAAAAACACACAAGACATCTTTACTGATTCTGATTTACTGGTTATTTCTCTACAAAAATCATAATAATATGTTATTTTCAACAAAATAGTGTGTTTACTGTAAAACAATCACATCAAAACCATTTTTAACTTGGTGATTTTGGATCAGGACGCCACATCCCTAAATGTTATGGAGGTCTGGACAGCATCTTTATTCTTTCTATTTTCAGCCATTCGGTTGTAAATTTTCTGCTGCGTTTGGGCTTTTCTCCTGTTATGTGACCCAGTTTTAGCCCATAGGGAGTTTAAGTCTACTTCTGGACCATGGGTCCAAAACTGCCAATAAAATGAATGGGACTCTATGAGATGCTAAAAGTTATTTTCTGATCCCATTTGATATGTGCCATGGGTTTCACATACGATGTCCGTGAATTCTAAAGACACATTTTGATAAAAGCTGAGAGATGTTCAGAAAGACCACTTTAAAATATTACGTGAAAGTCTGGCTGCTTGCAATTAAATCATTAAGCAATGAGGGGTCACACCAACACCAAATATGTTGATGTTTAAAGCCATACTATGCAACTTTTTCATATTTTTAAATCATGTTCTTGAGCCAGTTTGTGCTAAAATGACTCTTTACAGGGTTAATGAAATGTCACTCAGACCCCCACCGCCCTCTGTGGCCAGAATACCGCATTTGCAACTTCAGAGTGCCGCTCCGGTCCATGTTGGACTTAGTAAAATGGAGCTGACATGCCTGGTGCTGCAGTCTGCTTCCTGCATGTTTTAGATCATGAACACTGATTAGTTTGATTTAGTGATGAACCGCTCCTGTAGACACTAATGAAGGCTGAGGAGATATTTTAGCAGTTAGATTAAGGTGTTAAAAAGACGAACGCACAGCGAGGAGATAAGTTTCACTTTTGGTTTCACTAATGGACACTAGGGGGTGCTAAAAGCAAGCCAAAATTGCAAAATATTCCTTTAATAGGATTTCTGCAGCAAATCACTTCTCTACACATTTAATTTTAGAGACGAGACAGCTTCAGAGCTCTGAGCCAGGATTTGGGTCTTGAGAATTTTAAATGAAAATTCACCTGGTTCCTGCTCTGTGTTGCTGTTAGCGGTTAGCGGTTAGCGGTTAGCGTGGCTCTGCCAAAGGAAGACTTTCCAAACTGAGATCCTGTTGCTGAGAAACCTCTAGAAACTCACTCCAACACCAAGCAAGCAATGAAAAATTTTCTTTTTTGTATTTTTTATTCATGTTGATCCTCTGAGGTTTTCAATCTAATATAAGGTAATAATGCAAAATAATATTACCTTTTAACTTCCACTCCAGCTTCAGATACGCTTTATTAATCCCTCGGGAAGGTTCGATGGAAAAGACAAAAAAAACTGTTTCAACAAGAAAAAAAAAAACAAATAAAGACTTATAATAAAAATAATAAAATATATAAGAAAACTATGAAAAAAGAGGACAATATGGAAATACATCAGCAGTAGTTAGATTTTGATAATACTTCACAGGTTAATGCACATCATGTGGTCCATTGCACTGTCAATAAAACTGATGGTGAAGGACAAAAAATGTAGGACATTTTACTCAGTTGTATTTTTATGCATTTGGGAAGTAATTTGAGATGAAATAAAATATAACAATTATCATTATCAAATACAATAATGGTAACATCTGCATATTTGTGACATTTTTAGGTTTGGTAATTCTTTGATTTTTGTGTTTTAGTTCAGTGTAGGATTCAATAACAGGAACAATTATATTTTATTTGATTATTTCATGTATATTTAACTTTCATGTATTCATCAGCCTTTGAATGTCTCTGCACCTTCTGCACTGTAACTGCTCAGCCTTTAACTTAGCCTTTTGTCTTATTCTTACTTCTAATTTTATTTGTGTATTTAAATTTTATCTAATTTTATTTGTCTATTTTAAATTTTATTTAATTTTATTAGTATATTTTAAATTTGATTGTAAAATCTGCTGTTTTGTGTTGTCACGTTGATTTATGTGCTTCTGGAAAGCACATAGAATTGCTTCTGTGTATGAAATGTGCTATATAAATAAAGCTGCCTTGCCTTACAAAAATAATTGATTGATCAAACATAAACTGAATACAGATCAAAAAGAAACAACAAATAAAGTTACAAACTGAAACAGCTGGTGCATTAGGTTCTGTAGAACCAAGCAGTGGAATCAGAAGCAGTTAGACGTATGCACCATACGCTCAGAACCAAGTTAACATATGACAAGATGTGATTGACCTTAGATCAGCTGGTAAATTACTCTAACAGCAGGTTTCCCTGACTCTGTTTTGAACCGAGGAATTACAAAAAAATCTAGTCATTAGTCTGAGAATTATACTGAGAGCTGATCCGTACTAAAATTATTTTTAAATAAGATGGAATAAAATAAATGAAAGTGAATGAAATTTCCATCTAGCTTGTAAAGAGAGCCTTCAGGACATACATGTAATTTGCTCTACCAAGCATGTTTAAGGGCTGAAATAACAACAAAAGGCCTTTATGAGTCTGAAAGTGGTCTTATTACTGGCTTCATCATAGCAGGAAGGTCCCTCAGAGATGAGGGAGGTTTAGAGGGTCTACCTTTGGACCTCCAGCATTTCTACTTAAGGGATTAAAGAGGTCCTTCACTCATATTTTAATGCATTTGCAGTGGTCTCTAGTAGGAATGAATGCCTTGCTAATCGTACTCTGGGGAAAAAATGCTCCGGTGCGCCTGTTTCAGCATGGAGAATTGAGCTGGAGGACAAAGTAGCTTCAGACGACAGAATTTGGAGTCCTAGTTCCTGATATTTGGACATCTCTCCTCTGATTGGCTAACAGCAAGGTGACTCTACCACTGACTCTGTTTGCTCTGCAACGTTGATGTTTTATCTCCACAAATAACACAAGCCTGGAGGAGTTCTGCTGTGTGGTGGAGTTGCTAATGCTAACGGTTAGCTTCTACTAGCTGAGACGTTCTCTGCTGTTTCCTGGATGCTAAACCATCAACAGCCTTCCCCGTTGTGAGTCAAGATGGGTGAGTCCATGAACGTTATGTGACAGTGTGACGTAGATCTGTCAGGATTTTCTAATCCTATAGTTTCACCATCTATTTTCTCTCAGAAGCTAATGCAGGAGATAGGTGTAGGAGACTATTTTCATGTTCAGCCTGCATGAAAAACTCAGAGTGACTGATCATTTTCAAAAATAATAAATAAAAAATGGTTTCTCAGTGAAGCTGCTCTTTAGATAATAAAACAAATATGATTCAAAATGACCTCAAGAGGAAAAAACCTGGGAGATAATTTATAGATTTTCAAGAATCATATTTTAGAATTTGTCTCCATCTGCTGTGATCTGTCGTCACATTTTAATATAAAGATGAGTTTTAATTATCCCTGTGAATTCTCCTCCACATGTCAGTCATCACCCTCCAGGGTGCTGAGTGTTTTTTATTTTATTTTATTCACTGTGAACTTGAATAAAGAGATATGGGCACAGTAACTGCAAACTCTGTCATGGTAGTTTTTTTTTCTTTGCGTGGGTTGCAGAAAATGTTAGAACAGCAGACAGAGAGAGACCGACAGGCTCACAGTGAAAGGATTGCCATTTGGACAGGTAAATGAAAGAGAGCGAAAGGCGAGGGCCGAGAGGATAAATGAGGATTACAGATAAAGGTAAGCATGGAGAAAATGGAGGGCTCTTCAATCTGAACGCATCTGAGAACAAACGAGAAGATGGCAGGAAAACAAGGAGAGGAGAAGGAGTGGGAAGAAATTGTAGGGTAGAGGGGGTGAGGAGCGAGATCAAGGGCCGAGGAAGAGGAGGTGGAGGGAGAAACGCACTATTTGAATTATGTTAAATAGTTGCGTGCACTATCTGAATTATGTTAAATAGTTGCGTGGGAGAGAGGAGGTGTGTGTGTGTGTGTGTTTGAGCATCGGAGAGACAGAAAAACCAGAGAGAGAGAGAGAGAGAGAGAGCAGGAAGAGAAAAGAGACGGATGGCTGCTTGAAATTTAAGAAACAGGAACCAGCATATGCTACAGTTTGATCTGTGAGATAGAAACTTGGAAATTATGGAACAAAGATAATTGTGTTCATGGGACTAAAACTGATTATAGGAGCTGGGCTCGTCACCCTGAGTGCATCAGACCAGAGAATATTTGGTTCGGATCTGGGGGAATGTGGTGCAACAAGCTGTTAGCTACTCACAGCGATCCGTATTCTCTGTGGGAGAAGAGATGTTCTGGAAAACCTACAATCTTGTATTTATTTTAGTTTTTTGAGCCGTGCTGGTTTGTGAGTTTGTCTGAAACGTTTCAAACAGCCGCTGGCTGAACGGGCACGGACGTTTTTAAAGATGAACATTTTCGGTTATCCAGTGGAAAAACCAGCAGATGGCTTCTCTTCAGCGAATCATGATGACTGAATTTTCTTTTAGTGCTCATATGTGATCACATTTACAAAGCTAATGAGCAGCAGCCTCAGTTTTTACTTTGTGTTTCCTGCTAATGGGAAGCACGCTAATCTGGGGAAAAAAGGTTATTATGTGATCAGCATGCCAACAGCAGCAAGCACATCTGTAGACGCGTCTCTGCTGCTCCACTGTCAATAACCTCCCTCCAGAGAAATCAGCTCAAGCCTGTTTTCTGCTCAAAGCAAATACCCTTCTATCTGGTTAAGTCACAGAATTCACTGAGTTTTTGATGAGAACTTATTTAAAACGAAAGAAAATACATAAATAAAATCAACGCCTTCTAATCTGAGGTCTCCAGGTCAGGGACGAGGTCCTGCCCCAAGATGGAGGAAGTTAAAGGTGTGGAACACTGAAAAAACATTTTTAATTATTATTTCTGATTATAATGGGTCACTTTGAGTTTTTCATGCAGGCTGAACATGAAAATAGTCTCCTCCACCTATCTCCTATTAGCTTCTAATAGAAAATAGATGGTGAAACTATAGGATTAGAAAATCCTGACAGATCTACGTCACACTGTCACTTAACATTCATGGACTCACCCATCTTGACTCACAACGGGGAAGGCTGTTGTTGGTTTTAGCGTCCAGGAAACAGCAGAGAACGTCTCGACTAGTAGAAGCTAACCGTTAGCATTAGCAACTCCACCACACAGCAGAACTCCTTCAGGCTTGTGTTATTTGTGGAGATAAAACATCAACACTGCAAAGCAAACAGAGTCAGTGGTAGAGTTGTGTTGCTGTTAGCCAATCAGAAGCGAGATGTCCAAATATCAGGAAATAAGACTCCATATCCTGTCGTCTGAAGCTACTTTCTCCTCCAGATGACTTGTGCTTCAAAAATACAGGGATATGAGAAATATTTGTATTTGACCTTAAATAAAATACAAATCTTCAAACGTTTGTCAGTCTGAAACGTCTCTGATGGCATCAGCGACCTCTTGACCTCCAGCCTTTTCTAGCAAAAGATTACAAACACTTCACACTGGGATTGGCCCACTGAGGCCAGCTGTGGAGATAAGAGCTTAATCTGGGTTTGAACTTCCTTCTTAAGCTCTTATTCTCTCAACGTAATAAGAAAAAGCAACACCAAGAGGATTATTCTCCTCAGAATGTTAAGAACCAAAATGCAAAAAACAAAACATGTTCAAAACCATTTACAGTATTAAAATGTTTACATTGTGAAAATGTTCAGATTTTCAGTTGGAATCACACTGAATTAAGGCACGTTGTTTGTTAAAAGTACGATTCAATTCTGTATTTGCAATTTATCCTCTTTCTATTTGTGCTTTTGCTGAACTTCCTGGGTTCCTGTGGCGGTTTGTGCCGATCTCAAGAGCTCACTCCTGTCTGAGAGGGGTTCCAGATGACTCGAGCTTCGTTAACACTGAATGTTGAATGGATGCGGTCCGATTTCCGTGCGGCTTCCAAATAGATAAAAATCATTGAGCCCAATCAGAGCATTTACATCTGCTGTGGTGCAGCTCTGGATGCAGAGATCTGGAAAGTTTCCACATGGAGTAAATTTTATCCGGACGCCACATGGGGATTGTCATGAAGTTAAAAAATTACATGAGCCAGACAGGAAGTGAGGCATGAAACAGCAAGGTGCATCTGAAATATTTCAAATTAAACCTATGTTGCATTATTTTTGCAGAATTTAGTTTTATTACTAATGATGGGGATATCAGTGCATGTTAGTCCATGTTATTTTTACAGGTATATCTTCTGTGTCAAATTTCTAATCATGTGGTGCTCTTGTGGGAGCAGATTTCCAACTTTTAGCACAAAACCACAGTCCGTGTGAATGTCCATCTATCTGGCCGAAACCAGACCTAACCGTTCCGCATTCGGTGTGAAAAAGTGTTAACGATGACTTCTTGATTATTTTGAAGAAAAATGTCTCATTTGTTAAATTCCTGTTACACAACAGCGAGGCGCTGCACACAAGGCAACTGAGAATTCTTGCAAAGGTTTTGAGAAATGTTGGCAACTCCTTCATGAATTTTGTTCATTATCCTGTCTCTTCGTAAAGCCATATTATGCAACTTTTTCATATTTTTAAATCATTTTCTTGAGCCAGTTTGTGCTAAAATGACCCTTTACAGGGTTAATGAAATGTCACTCAGACCCCCACCACCCTCTGTGGCCAGAATACCACACTTGCAACTTCAGAGTGGCGGTCCGGTCTCTGTTGGACTTAGAAAAGAGGAGCTGACATACCTGGCGCTGCAGTCTGCTTCCAGCATGTTTCCTGCATGTTTAGATCATGAACACAGCTGATTTGTTTGATTTAGTGATGAACCGCTCCTGTAGACACTAATGAAGGCTGAGGAGACGTTTCAGCAGTTAGATTAAGGTGTTAAAAAGATGAACGCACAGCGAGGAGATAAGTTTCACTTTTGCTTTCACTAAAGAACACTAGGGGGTGCTAAAAACAAGCCAAAACTGCCAAGTGTTCCTTTGAACTTCTGACCACCTTTTCACCTCAATTTTCATGTCAACGTGGATTTTGGACCAAATCAAACATGCAGATCCAAAACCTCCCCCAGGAGCTTCCTTTGATGATTATGGCATCCATCATGTTTCTGGTCTCTTGGATCAAACTTCTCCTTCATTACCACCACCAGAAAAACTCACTCTAGAGGTCAAACATTCAGCTGTTTCCTTTCATTTGTCACTCAAATGTATTTTTAATGGACCAGCAGAAATATTTCTAATCCTTCTCCGTGAAACACAATGACCCCCCCACCACCACTGGCTGTCATAAACGTCTCTTTCACTCTGGCGTCCCTGTGGACGACTCTGCCCTCCAGGAAACGGACGTTTTACTGACTTTCTCAGAGTTTTGTGCAGCTGTTATAATGATGGAGTTGATTTTAGTAGCAGAAACCTAAATGTTCTCATTAAAGACTCAGATTCCAGGTGCAGGTGTTTGCTCACCTGTTTTTAGTCTCTTCTTTCATCTTTGTCTCATAAATTCAGACTTTTTTAGATAAAGACAGTCTGGTGCATAAGGAGCTAACTTGCTAACAGCTTCTTCCTTTTCCTCCTCACAACATTCAGACAGGAAATCCATCGTCCTCACGGTGGAGCTCCCGCTGTGAGACAGACGTAGGTGTATTTATGTTTGAGCACAGCTCTGCCAGGTGACCTTTTGTGGTTTTATTTCTGTCTGGCTCACCTTTGACCTCTGTCTAACTCTTCATCTGCAGCCGTTTAGCTTGAGGCTGGATGCTAAATGTAGCATCCTGTCCTCATATTACCTCTGATTTTTTCATTTGTTTACCTGGTGTGTGATGTCATCTCACCTGTGGCTCTCCTCTTCCTCTCACAGATCATCGCGCCCGGCGGAAGAGCATAGCCACTGGGAAGCAACCCAGCATGGAGGTCCCTCCCACTGCCCCCCTTCAACCCTTCCGACAATCCGTGAGTAACCCTCCCTGTCCTCGGCCTCGCTCGCTGCCTCCATCCCTCTCGCTGTCCCTCCTCCCTCATCCCTCCCTCGGCCCATCGCACACCTGTGACAGACGGGTCAGCGGCACCCCGCCTCACCCCTTCCCCCTGTCCCTGGCCGTCTCCCCCTCCAACGCCTTTTGTCCGCAGCAGCAGCAAAAGAGCTCCAAGAAAATGTCCTCCGGCACGCCCCTGTTGCCCCGCTCACTGCCTCTCTCCCCCTCCCTGTCCTTCACCCTACCCCACTCGCCTGCCGCCTCCTCCACCTCCCCCTACTTGTACTGGGGCGGAGACTGGAGGGCTGCCGGTTCGAGTCCAGTAGCAGGAGGAACTATTATTGCACCACTGCCCCCTGTTGAGGTATGTCACACAGATACAGGCTTCGCTCACACTGACCACTAATATTCCATGGTGTTCTCACTGACCAGGATCATTCTGCTTCGTTGAACTTTTCCTGTCTCACTGGGCTGAAACTGCAGATGCAAAAATGTGAGAAATTATGCAACTTTCTGTTGGAATCACAAGTGAAACAGGAAATAAATCCCATTTCTGCTGATTCTAAAATCTATTAACAAAATGTCTAAACTTGTTTGCTTTAAATCCTCCTTTTATTCTCGTTTTTGTGTTGAAAAAGTCAGATTCTCTGTTTTGTCTCTGATCGAAGCTCCCAAAGCTTTCTGATTGATGGAAACCAAAACCAGAGAGGTCTCAGGAATGTTTTGGGATCTTTTGGGTTGTGTCCAAGTCTAGGGGCTGCATCCTTCCACGGCTGCATTTAAAGGCTAATTATATCACAGTGAAGCGAAAAGGCCGTGTGAATTCAAGGGACACAAAAAATGCATCCTTGTTTTCCTCAAATTACAAGGACAGGTCTGGTGCATCCTCATTGGCCAAGGCTATTCCAGAATTTATTGCAGGGATATTTTTGTTCTTATTATAATGGTGAACGACGTGGGATGACAGGTTAAAACGTTAGTATATTAAAGGGGACCTATTATGCAAAACTCACCTTTTGTCCTTCCATGTGGATCTCTACCGCCACCATAAACACTTCAAACATGAAAAAACCCATCCATCTGTTTTTGTCCATGTTTAGTTTTAGGAATTATATGCCTAACACAAGCCGATTCCAAAAATCCCATTTTGTGATGTCACAAATGGGGAAAGTAGAAAAGAATCACCTCTCATGTGTTGGAGAACAGCAGCTTTATTCCAAGGCCGTCCTGGATATCAGAGCTTCTCAGCCTATCGGCCCGTGATGCTTTGCGCGAAAGATGCAAGCAACTTCCGGTCCGCATTTGTTTACATTGAGACGAAGCGATTCCTTCATGCTAATCCTCTTTTTATGGGCTTTTAGAGACTGAAAACATGCATGAACACCAGCTGTCACAGCTCAAATGGGACACCGTTACTCCGTCTGCCTACTGAAGCAGAGAGGTGGGGGGGTGATCTTAAAGTCTGGCCAAAGCTAACGTACAGTAGCATTTTAGCTACTTTCTGAACTCAGTTGCGTCTGACAGCGAGGCAATAAACAATCTTAAAAGCTCTGAGGTTCATCAGTACCTACATCGTAATAAGGTTGTCGGTGTTTTGTTGAAAGAGGTGGGACACAATCTTATTTACTTAAAAGCAGACGTAGAGCCGAGTCAGAGCCTTAAATCCCTCAGCACCAAGCCTGGGTTTTAGTTTCTACATCAGGGGAAATGCAAACAGCAGGATGGCACTTTTAGGTTAATAACAGCAGATCTAAACGCACGTTAAATTATAACTATTAAGAAAATTGTACACATGAAATAATTCCTGTTGTTGTGAGACTGCTGTCAGATCTCTTTACTACTCGGCGTCTCTTCTCCGGAGGTTTGTCATATCCAACTACAAAGTAGGATGCGGGTGTTCCTCTCTGGGGGTTTTCACAATAAAATGAAAGGAACGCACAAATAAAGTTTGTGGTGGTTTCAAGTTAAGATTTTTCAGCCACATCCTTCTGGGTTCCTCATCTCTGGAGAGGCGGCGAGAACTGTACCAACACTACAGCTGCACACTCTCTCACTCTGGAGGTGCATGTTCTAAATATCGCTCTTGTAGCTACAGATTTAATTTTCTCTGGTTGTTAGTACAAGTGCCAACAGCGCAACATCTTCCCGAGGTGCGTGACTACATTTTTCGGGGGTAAATATTTTTTTAAATCCTCTTCAAATGTTCAAATAAACTGCTACTAGCAACGAAACCTCACAATGTAAACCAATGAGTATGTGCTACTTCCGGTATCTCACCGGATGTTGCTAGCATCAGCGTTTCTCCATGAGGCTACTGAAAAATAATGTGGATAGCATCCTACGTGGGGTAGGGGTGGGCGTGGCCAGCTCCCGCTTGTTTTTGGCAAAGCCCTGAAAAAACTCATTCTGGAAGGTACTGAAACTGTCAGGAAAGAAATTCTTGAAGATATTTTGAATCGGTCATAGGGCTATTATGACTTACTAAAAAACTTCATTATCTGTCCCCTTTAATATCTGGCGGTAAAAATAAAGTAAAGAGATTGTATCGTTAAGCTTTTTTCAGTTGGATGTTTGGTCTTTAAAATACGTTTTTCACAAAAATAATAACAATTCTCGTAGACAAGATAGTCTAGCAGGTCTCGTATTTCTTCATGCATTATCACTAAGTTTAGTTTTAACTTCCGTTTAGCACTGTCACAGTTGCTAGGCAACAGGACAGATGCTGACTTAGGGGCTGGAATAAATAGGAGGACTAGACGTAGAAATTAACTGCCGCTCACTTCCTGTCTTAGCGGTCGAGGAAAGACCCGACCTACATGGAATGGTGAGGACGTGTGTGTGTGTGTGTGTGTGTGTGTGTGTGTGTGTGTGTGTGTGTACTTGTTTCACGTGTTTCATGGAGACATTTGCCTGTTTACACACAGACTCATGGGGACCTATTTTCCCGTGGAGATCCTCACGGGCACAACACCTTTAAACATCTTAAAACATTGTGTAGACCTACCCCATGCTGTTCCCTAAAAAGCCAATGAGGAAAATATCAAGACAGTGTGTGTGTGTGTGTGTGTGTGTGTGTGCGTGTGTGCGTGTGTGCGTGTGTGCGTGTGTGCGTGTGTGTGTGTGTGTGAAAAGACTATAAAATTAACATTATAAAGTGTTAAGTCCGCTGGTTTCAGTTCTCTTATTTTAGAACAATAAATAATGAATCATTTCAGAAGGACAGACAGCTCGAGGGGGGGGGGGCACAAACTACCAGGGAGAAGATAAAGAAAATATTAGTTTAGAAAAATGAATAAACATGAAATAATTTCATTTATTTTTAATCTCAGAATGTTTTTCATTTGGGGTTCTAGTTTTATTAAAAACCAACATCCCTGCTTTACAAAATGTGATTTAAACATTTTAATTAGTTTAGAATAAGAAAACAAATTAGAATTGAATGAAGTTTAGAAGTTTTATCTCCTACAGGAATTAAAAAGCAACAAAGGCAAATGAAATGATGTTGGACCTGGTGACAGCAGGCTGATGTGGAGTAACGCAGCAGACACCTGGATTTATAAAAGTCAGCCAAGCTGTGGGCTATTAAAATGTGCCATATAGCTGTTACATCCAGGATTATTACGTCTCTACAGCCCGAGTTAAAGTTGCAGAAATCAGTCATGTTTTTCTGTCTGACTATTTTATTCGCAGCAGCAGAAACTTTTCACACGTATCAAACGTGACCAAGAGAGGATCAGATTACGTCTGAATGTCTCTTTTTGTTATTTGTGCCGCTGTTTTGCACATTTATTTATTTATTTCAAACAAAATTAAATAATACATTGAATTCACAAAAATTTAGAGAAAAAGAACAACAAACTAAAGTAAAAATGAAATAATAATATTAAACATATAAATAAATCACATTAATATATAAGACTTTCAAGTTACCTCTAAGTTTGAAAAGAGATATTAAGACACACAGCTTATTTGACCTACCCCTAACTTAATTTACACACTACAGTCTTGGTAATATTATCAGAGCTCAACAACCCCTGAGTACAACTTGTTAATGGTACACACAAAAGTTCTGCATTAGAGTATAATTGCATTAGAGTAAAATAACGTCACAGCGCATATCACTCTTCCTCTTGCATATCTGGACATAATCAATCCTTTGTATGATTGTTTTTAAAGAAGTGAGGAGACTTTATTTGTTCCCTTTAGAACTAAAACCAGTGTTTCACTGGGACAGTCTAAGACCAGTTGGAGACACCAAATTGCAACCAAAAAAAATGCAAATTTACTTGCGTATGTTAATATCGGCAAACAAATTGAGAATTTTGCAAATATCTCACTTTTTTTCCTATTTTCAAATTTAATCACAAAATTCCTTAAATTCCCTTTTTTGAATGTAAGATTCTTTTTTTATTTGTCGTCAATCAGTCACAGCTTAGGTTACATTCATGCTCCAGGTGTGAGTTTAGATCAGATTTTCTCTAGCAGTTGTTTTAATTAAAAACTCGCCCTCCTATCAGACCCCAGAGTGAGCGGTCTGCGGCCCTGAAGCGACTTGCATGTGTAGACGAAAGTGTGACGTCACAAAAACAAGTTTAAGGGAAACCAGTAAGATTGTGAACAGTCTTTCGGTGCAGGTTTATGGCGTTCGTCACACATCGGTGATGTCAAAATCTGAGGAAATCTTCAGACTGATGTCATTTTGAAAAACACATATCTGATGTAGGGCCACATTTGAAACCGACCTGGGCCAGATTTTAAAATGATTTGTGTCACATAGCCTTAGATTCAAGGGTCTCCAACTCCTTTCATACTTCTCACACTTTTTGAACCACGAAAAATAAATTGAGAAAGAATCCAGACAGATTCCACGTTTCCGTGACAACTCAGTAATTATTCTGAGAGAAAATTTGCTCTTTTTTAACTTTTGAACATCCAAAAGTTTAGCGATACTGCAACTTGTGCAAGGAAACCTGTAGTTTTGGAAACTCGGATTCGGTTGACTCCGAGCCCAGTGAGGTACCGGAATAACTGTTTGCAGACAGGAGAAGTCCTTCCACAGTCATAGAATCTGCAGAAACTTTATACTCTGTTAGATGAAAGGCAACGGCTGAGCTTAGATTTGGAGAACTAAATGTTTTCTTGTGATTTTATTGTTAAATCATGGTTTTTATACAAAAATGTAATGTTTGACATGCAGTGTGGACACCAGACCCTGACAAAAATGACCACAGACAAGTTTTTAGGTCTGTTTAAGTCATAGAAGGAGATAAAATATTAAAAATAAATACTTCAAACCATTCTGCTTTGCAAAGCTGCTATAATACTGGGCTTAAATCAATTACTAAGTGGGGGAGATTTGCTGCATCTTCCCCTAAAAATAGCACCAAGTGCACTCTTAGATGAAGGGATGCTAGTTGTGTCGTTAACCACCTGGGAAACCTTTTGAAACCCGTTTTTAGTCTTGCAGGCCGTGTCTTTTCTAAAACAAGGGATAAAAGCTTTGTTAGATGATCTTTTGTTGGCTCTGGTGTCTTCTTTCACGTGACGTTTCTGTTCCAAAGACGAGGGGAAATGAGGACAAAACAGCATAAATGGGGCAAGCTTCGAAACAGCAGGTTTATCTTTGCTAGTGGGATCAAAACACTTTAAAAACCTTGAAATCTAGGAGCTGCAGAGATGTAAAACAGCTTAAAGTGTGTTTTTTCAGTAGCAGAATAAATAAACTATCCAGGATTTTAATAACCAGACAGATTCTCCTCTCTTTCTTCCGGTTGGTGGTATTAAGATTCTTTTTTCTTTCACTTTTTGAGACCTAACGCGTCAGACGCAGCAGCTAATCAAACTGGATTTAGTCATGCAGGCTAATAAGTTGGAACCAGCAGATGGAGCCAAGCCTTTAGTCATGTCCTGAAGACAGGCTTCAAAGCTGCTTGACTCACACCAGATGACAAGGTGTCATTTCCCTCCAGTCATTCTCCCGCTGCATAATGCCATTATGTGATAGGTATATAAATCATACCAACGTGAGTCCTCAGGATGCAAGTCAGACCTGCAGCTGCTTTATACCAAACAGAAAAACAACAGTCATGCTCATTTGGAACTTTAAATCCACTTTAATGGCTAATTTTACGTGGTTAAAATCATGGAAATTAAATCTTTTTTAATCTTAAGCTGGTCCTCCAAACCCTCTAAAGCTAAATTTGATTTTTGCTCATTTTTTCAGGGTTTTATGCATTGTGTAAAAACATCATTTATAATAAATATGGTGGCTTTTTTATGGGATTTTATTAAATTTGATACCCTAATATAAATAAATTTATGGTGATGATAACAGCTTGAATTATTTAGTAATCGTAGACATTTACTAGAAACATCAGGGAAAAAAACACTAAATTTTGTGAAATATGTCTCGTGTCATCTAGGATTTCTGTATTAATTGTCCTTTTTTTCCTAATACTGTGTACTGTAACTATTATGTATTTTAAAGTCCAGCTCAAAGATTTCAAATCCCCATAAATGGATAAATTCTTGTCCCAGGTTGTGAAATTAGTGATCAAACTGCATCATGTGAGACTTCTGCTGCTCTTGGTGGAGCGTACGGCTCATCGCTGCCCACAGTAGGATGTGTTAAGGCACTGCACGTCTCTGTAGCAACTGGACATGTGCAGAAATATGATTTCATGATAATAATAAATAAACCGTGTGCTTTCACCCTCACTCGTCACGTCTTTCATCTTATTGTTTGTCTCCATTTGATTTTGGATCTCATGATTATCTGAAAACCACACCTGACTGTCCTCGCCACTCCATCGCTCATCTTTTCCCACACGCCCGCCCTCCCTCCATCTCCCGCTCCATCTGTTTGTCCTCGTCGCCACTCTCCTCCTCCACCTCCTCCTCCTCCACTCTCCAGAGTTTCCTCAGTAAAAGGTTGAAGGGCTCAATCAAGAGGGCCAAGAGTCAGCCGAAACTGGACCGAACGAGCAGTTTCCGCCACATGATCCTCCCCCGCTTCCGCAGTGCCGACCAAGACAGGTCAGTGAGAAAACGTGATTGGTTCGTTTGGGTGTGTTTGACCACCGCTGTGGGATCTTTACGTGCTCTCTTCATCCTTCTCAGAATATATCATTTTACTGATCATTTCTTCATCTACAGCATGTTTGCAGACTCTTTAGTTTAATAACAGAATAACAGGACAGAGACTGATAGGAAAAGTCGTGTTAATGAGGAGAAATCTGATGTTTTTCTGTGTTCATAGAACATGAACTGAATGGAAAAAGCTCAATAACTCCCAATAGCCCTTTAACTTTTGCGTCAACCACTTCCTACAAACTGAGTATGTTTGTCCTTTAAAAAGAGACATTTATGAGTTTTGACCCTTTTACAAGCAGGTCAAACACCTCGTTAAACTTAGATGTTCTAATTAAAGAAACAAAAATACAGAATTGTATTAATATGAAGAAACATTATTACCTTAAATGACATCAAAACTGTTTTAATGTAATTAATAAAAAATGCAAAAATAGAAAATGTTCATTCTGTTTCTTAGTGCAAAAAGAGTTAAGCTCTATTTGTACGAGGAGAGTTTTGGGATCTTTGTGTCATCCAAAACTACAAGAATGTGTTTTTCATCCAAAGGAGGGAAAATGAAGTGTTTTGTCTAAAAATGTTATGTTTAATTTGCACATCTGAACCATTTATTTGCAGTCTGAAGCTTAAGTGTTTTTAAAAAGTGAAACAATCATGGATTCTGGTTTTCCAGGGAAGTTTTTACTTTTTGCTTTAGCAAAAAAAGAATATAAAAGGCTTGAATTTCCGAAGTTCAGTGAATGCAGCATCATTTAACATTTAAAGAATGAAAATGTCAAAAGTTTAAAATAAAGTTGTTTTTACTCTAATTTCTCTTGTAAATTAACGTCCACCACAGATTTAGTAATAAACTCCATCATCCACCCGATGAGTACCAAAGTCCCGATGGATCTAGTATATCCATCTTATCCACCATGGCCCCGCAGCACCGCTTAGAGCTGCAACACTCAGCATCATCTCTGCAGACACATCCCCTCTGTCACCATAGCAACCAGCAGACAGCCGTATTCTGACTGTACAGACCATAACGAGTCAGTGGGAGATCTGTGTAATTATACCTCCTCTGTGTCGTGTGGCTGAGATTTCCCAGTTGCCCCGGGGGCGCGGGGCTGATGTGGTTTAGTGCAAATATTCTGCATCATGGTGACTTTGTTTTCCAAAAATGAGGAAAAACAATCATTTAACCAAGGTTTTATAGACAGATGTAGAGCAAACTCAATAGTGAAAGTGAATTTAAATATTTTAAAGAGGAAAAGTTGAGTTAATTGTGATGCTAGAAGGATGAGACGTAAACTACTTGAGTCAGTCTGCAAAAGAAATAGGAACATGACTCAGGGTCATGAGTCAAAGTTAGTTTATCGATCATCTTATTTAGTCCTTGTTGCATGGGCAGCCGTAGCTCAGGAGGTAGAGCTGGTTGTTCAGTGATCGAAAGGTTATAGGATCGATCCCGGCTCCTGCCAGAGAATGCTGCTGTTGTGTCCTTGGGCAAGACACTTCACCCTCCCTGCTGATGGTGGTTGACTGGTGGTGCTTGTGCTCAGCAGCCTCGCCTCTGTCAGTGTGTCCCAGGGCAGCTGTGGCTACGTTGTAGCTCATCACCACCAGTGTGTGAATGTGTGTGTGAATGGATGAATGATACACTGTAGTGTAAAGCGCTTTGGAGTCCTCTGACTCTGAAATGCGCTATACGAGTGCGGTCTGTCAAGTCTGTCTTCTGTCTGATCAGAGGACAAAGGACCCATCAGGGAGTGTCCAGCTGTAACCATCTCTGAGAAAGTTGCCCAGGCATGTCTCCTCATAATGTATTCAGTGCCTAGGGCGCCATCCACACACTCGCCTTAAGAAAAGGCATAGAAAAGCGCAACGTTTTGCCATTCATTTATTTCGGCATTCTGCAATAAAGCTGTAGCGGTTAAATGCCTCGAGTCAGTAATGACAGTAGTATTGAACAGCACACCTTTTATTAGCATCCACGACTCAGGTCAAGAACAGACTCTTCCTTCTCACTCACGGTTCAGCAGGCCACACCCATCATGCTGCGTAAGTAAACATTTGTTCCTCCTCTGTTCCTTAGATAACTACCCATTAGTCCCTGAATAAGACTGGTGGGTGTTTATACCAGTAGGTACTGGTTAACTACCCATTAGTCCCTGGTTCATTCCTCATTACCTCCTAAGTCGTTCCCTAGTAACGAAGCACAAACTTCTGTCCCTTATTGTAAAGTGTCGCCATTTATTCGTTTGGAAAAATTTGGATCAGAAATCTAATACCAAGAGCCTTGAGAAGACGAGCTTGTAGGAAATATCCACAAATTCTGCTTTGCTGTCAGAGACTGGTGAACATCTGCAGCTTTGTTCATTTATAACCAGAGTGTATTTTTATCCATCGATGTGATGAAAGTGTGACTTTTACTGTTGTGGATCAGATTCCTGCAGGCGTTAAGCTGCCTATAAGCTCCCAAACTGGTCGTAAAAACATGCACTGATGCATATTTTTGCTACTTTTTTCCTGTAAATCTGTGGATCGAGCAGAAACCACCAGTGGATTTGGATTTACGTAGAAAACAGAAAAGCATATCATGTGATTTTGCTTTCTGATCAGCTCCAACAACACAACCAGTGAAAGGATGGGAATTAAACCTGCAGCAGCTTCAAGGTCGTGTGTTCATCACTTCATACAGAGAGAGAGAGAGAGAGAGAGAGAGAGAGAGAGAGAGAGAGAGGGAGAGAGAGAGAGAGAGAGAGAGAGAGAGAGCATGTTTTAGGGACAAACAACTAAAGTTGTAGTGAACATCTTATTTATTTATTTATTTATTTATTTATTTATTATAATTTAGTGAAATATTAGTGATGAAACTTGTTTTGTAATTTGGGGTCATGCAGTAATCCAGACAGTTTTACATGGTGTGACAAAGCAGGGGCAAAAGAATGAGGCTGGATGGCAACAAACCTGGCCCTACTGATTGAAGTATTTCAAAATCCCTTTTATGTAAATGGACTCAACAAATAATCAACGAAAACACTATAAAAATATTTATTGTTTGATAGTTTGATCACTTCCTTGTATAATCAATTAATAAACGATTGATTATACAAGGAAGTGATCAAACATCTCTATCTCTGACAAAGGCCAGTTCAGACATGATTTTTTTTACTAGCCATAGAATAATAAAGGCTTTTTAATAGGGGTAGGAATTTAATGCGTTAATTATGATTAATTAATTAGAAAAAAATAACGCGTTAAAAAAAATGAACGCATTTAACCCTTTAAGCCTGAGGGTCCCCCAATTGGGGGATGTTGAAGTTTAGCAGCAAAATCCATGCCCTAAATATCAATATAGTCAAGCTGCACCTCTAAAGAAAGCTCAGAACCTTGGCTACAAGACCATGTAAACCTTTTTTATGTGCTCCAGACAACTAAAACTACAATCAAATGAGTGATCAGAAATCCCTGTTCATGTGTTTTAGCCTTCATTTATGTCTCTAATGATGCTAAAAGAGCTTGTGTTTACAATAATAATGTCATTGACTATTGTTTGATTCTCTGTCTCATTATTTGTCATTTTAAAAAAATTGCTTTTGGGCTAAATTTTCTTGAACGATTAAAATGCGATTAATCAAGATTAATTACAAAGCCTCTAATTAATTAGATGCATTTTTTGAATAGCTTCAGACCCTTTTGTCTGAAGCTATTTGTGGATCCCTAAACTGAAGAGCACTGGAGGTATTTATACTGTTTCACACCCAAGAAGTACTCCATACATTTTTGCTGTTTTTGACATATATGCTGAAGCTGGATCTGTTCATTCTCTGGTGTTTGTTTGTAGAAGGAGTTAAAGGAGATGTTTATGGTCTGTGGTGAGAAAACAGATCATGTCCTGTCACTGAGTTTCCCTCTCAGGTGCTCTCACCTGTCCTGATGAGTTACAGACGATGTGAGAGGTGATTGTTGTGCGTCTCCTCTGAGGTTTGTGATGGAGACCTTGTTTTTGTCTCCAGCCCTCCTGCTGACTCCTCAGTCCCTCCGTGCTCCTCAACCCTCACATCTCATTCCTCTAATCCGTACTCTCACACCTTCGCTGTTTACAGAGCCAACTGGATTTCCTCTGAGAGGCCTTCTCACCCGTTCCGTTTAATCTGACTCATTCTTTTGCATCTATTTTTATTTCTCCCTCACTCTGCATCTTCCCCTCCTCACTTCCCCACATGTGATCAGCGCTCTGCTGGCGAACGTTATGAGTGAACATAGACTAAAGTGTGTGAGAGCAGCAGGGGGACGAGCGAACAGAGCTGAGGATTTATTACTTCCTTGGGGGGGTGACTTCATTACACATGACCAGCACTTTCTGGTTTACCTCTTCATGTGATCAGATGTTTGTTGAAGTAGATGCGTGACTGTCAGCTGCTTGTGAGCGTGGTGTTTATCAGTTATCACTGATGATGTCATTGAAAAGGGTTTTGTTGATCATTTTAGGTGACAAAACTCAGGAGGTAAAGTGGAATTTATGCTCTCAAAATGGATTAGGATAAATTAAATTTCTCATTTGAATGTGATATTTTCAAAATAAAAGCACAAGAACGGAAAGCTTTATGATTTACATCTAATCAAGCATCTCACCAGAAATCTCTTTCCCCATAAAATAAAATAAAAACTTTGCAAGTTTTCTGGAAGCAGTAAAATCTTTATTTAATAAGCAAACATTCAAACAAACAAATCAAGGAAATCAGCCTCAGACAGAACTATTACAAACAGGAGTTCTGGGGCCAAACAATGAAAACCATTAATGCTAAAATTGATCAGCTTATTGAATACAATTACTATTACATAAATAAAGAAACCACATCAAAACAACCAAAATGTCTTTCTTTCATTTTTATTTCAATAAATAGGAACATTTATGACAAGGAAAGTAAAAATAATAATAAATGTTCACAAAAAAGTCAATAAATATTGATTCATAAGGGTGGAAAAAAGTTGCAAAATTCAAAAAAATAAAATAAAAATTTTACAGTTGGACCACTTTCAAAATGCTTTCTCGGACGTAGGACCTTTCCCTCCAGCAAAATGTATAGAACAAATATACATGCACCCCTAAATACTGCCACCACTTTGCTTTTCTTGTCTTTAGCTTGACCCGTTACCTTTCCAGCTGTTTCATGTTGTCGCAGACCTTACCCGGCTTTGGAAAAAGGATGAAAAACGTTCCCTCCGACATCCGATCTGGGAATCTAGAGTCCGATTAGCACCTCCCCCAACAGCGCTGCTTTCTTCCTTCCTGTTTGAACATCTTTAGGAGACAAAAAAACAATTTTGAGACAAGCAGAGCGACTCAGACCCATAGGCACCCATGCAAAATACATGCTTGCTTGTCTAGGGCTACATCCCACAATGCATTGCAGCATTACGTCATGATCTATTTTTAGCTACTATAGAATATGCTATTAATTAAGAATGTAGACACTGTTGCTCATTAACATTTACTATAATATGGGTTTGTGTTGTTCTGGTGTAAGATAATGGTTATGAGGAGGTGAGTTTCTGATAAACTGATTATATTTACAATATTTATTAAAACAGACAAAAATGTGAAATGAATAATTGATGTTTTATTTATTAACAGTAGATTTTTATTGATATTAATTAATGATATTAAAGTATTCTTTTAACTTTGTTATTATAAAAAATCATCTCAGACATTAAAAACACTGATTATGACGTGCATTTACTCCATCTGCTGGTTTTTTGTGGTTGTTTTATTACTTTTCATTTAAATCAAAAACAAAAGAAAACTGTCCTTGAATAAATTATTTATTATTTTGTTTTTTCTTCTTGATGTGATCCACAAAGCCTCACTCTTAAAAGACTAAATGTTGTTTTAGTAAATTTATTTAGCATTTTGACGTAGCAGCACCCACATCTAACCATCTATCCGTCTCCCAGGACCCGTTTGATGCAGAGCTTCAAAGAGTCCCATTCCCATGAGTCTTTGCTGTCTCCCAGCAGCGCCGCCGAGGCGCTGGACCTCACCCTGGACGAGGACGCCATCATCAAACCTGTCCACTCCAGCATCCTGGGACAGGAGTACTGCTTTGAGGTGAGAGCTGAGCCGCGTGGCGAGCGAGCAGCAGCTCTCTCGCACATCAAACACACGACAGGCACCAAAAATACTCCCACCTGACAGCAGAAACATGTTTTTGTCTTTATCAAAAGTGAAACAGAGCCTTAGTTTGATTAAGATCTCCATCACTGTTTTCATTAATGGAAGCTGACAGAGGCTGAGAGTGAATACAAGACATTGTTTTGGCGCCTTAGTTGCTGTCTCCATGGTGACTAATGGCTGTGGTACCGTTGGCTATAACCTCAGGTGACAACGGCATCAGGAACCAAGTGCTTTGCGTGTCGCTCAGCTGCAGAGAGAGACAAATGGATCGAGAACCTGCAGAGAGCTGTCAAGCCCAACAAGGTGAGGGGAGAGAAAGGGATGCGGTCGAGGAAGGAAAAAATCAAAGAGGGATGGATGATCCCTCTGTCTGTGTGTCTCTCTCTCTCCTCCCGTCTCCTGTTGTTGTTTGTTTTCAATAAGAGCGCACCGCTTCATTTCTCTGTGTGAACTCCATCTTCATATCTGTGTGTGTCTGTCTTGGGCAATTTTCGTGGCGTCTCCAGGCGAGTATCGAAGGTTTCAGGGCGGAGGATCCCAGTTGCTGTTTTGGAAACCCGCTAATCGGGTAATGTGATTTCCGTAGCGGGTGCTCAGCGGGTTGATATGTGCCGGCACAGCACGTCTGGGAAAGCTGGAGCTCGGTGATGCCGTGTGGATGAGAGCACCGAGTCCAGGTTTCTCTCACGTGCTCCTAAATGGCACCAAATTTGGATTCAGGTGAGACCAATTAGATGTTTCGCTGGACAGAACAGAGGTTTGAAAAGGACAGACACTTAAAAAACACTCAGATGACTGGATGAAGCTTCTTTCCAACACAAAAGAACGTCAACCAAACAAAAACCCAAATAGCTGGAAGAGCTTCTGCAGGCTGTTGTCACTTTAAATCCTGTCATAGCTGCTGCTTCAGAGCACTTTTCTGTTTACTCCATCAGAGAGAATTCAGACTCCTAAACCTCTGCCATGGAGGGCGATCATCTTCTTTACTCCTGATTTCTTTTAAAAATGAAAACCAGAGTGTTTCAGACCTCTCAGGCACTCCTATTAAGCTGTAATCAGATGGATATTTCAGCCTTGTTGAAGTGTGTTTCTGAGTGAAAGTGATAAATAATTACTATCTTTCCCAAGTGTCAAACAGCTGGGAGGAGGATCAGCACCTCCACATCCGAGGTCACAGTTCCTAACAGGAAAAGGGTGGATCAGATAAGTCAGGCAAGGACAGAGGGCCAGTCAGGACAGCAGGAGCTAAACTAGTCTGTTTTTATCCACCGCTCAGTCTGTCGCAGTCATCGTGTCGTTGGGAAAGACACTTCATCCTCCTTGCCTGATGGTGGTGGTCAGAGGGACCGGTGGCGTCTGTTTACAGCAGCCTCGCTTCTGTCAGTGAGCCTCAGGGTGGCTGTGGCTATGATGTAGCTCATCATCACCAGGGTGTGGATGTGTGTGTGCATGGGTGAATGACTGGTTGTGTCGCAAAGCGCCTTGGGGGATTGTAGAACCCTAAAAAGGTGCTATACGAATACAGACATACATTTAACCTTCATTCACGAGTTAGAACAGAAGAATAACCGGGCTTTTCCACCGGGCGCGTAAGTATCACGTAACGTCTGCGAAACGTAGTTCGCAGCAATTAGCCGCCGTTATAGTGGATGGGTACATGTCCACCAGCTGAGGTGGACTCCCACCATTGGTTGAGAGCTACTGCTCCTCCAGTGTGAAGAGGAACCAGCTGAGGTGTTTGACCCACCAGGTAGAGACCCCAGAGCCAACCTTGGACACACTGGAGGGAATACATTTCCAGGCTCTAGTTTATGTCCGTCAGGACTGATAAGCTAACGGTTAGTTTCATTAAACAGCTTCAGTCTCCTAAACTTCACAGTAAACAAGTCGGACCAAAATCTCCTAAAATTTCTGCTGAATCGTCACATGGACCGCCGTTAAATTTAGGAGATCAGAAATGTTTGAAGGCTCAGGAATTTGCTTTAAGTTTTTACAACACTTGGACTAGCCGTTAGCTCTTCAGTCCTGATGGATGTAAACTCTGTTTCTCCAAACCGAGGCTGTTCTCGACCAGTCTCTCCCCTCTTTCTCTTTCTTATAATTATTTATAACTTTTACACAAAAACACACTTCAGATTAACTAAATATCCCTTCACAGGCAGACTTGATGCTATAAATAAAACACAGTGATGTAATTAATCAGTTCAGACATTTTTATCACTTTATTTACAAGCTAAAGATATTTTTGCATTTCTTCATCTTTGTTTCTCAATAAAAATATCCTAAATCCTCTAAAGTGGGGAAAAAATCAGCTAAATATCCATGAATTGGTGTTAAAACTAAATGTTCTGAACAGAAGAGCAAGTAATACGTCTAAAGGTACGTCTTTTTCTGTTAGAAGAAAAACCCTGAAGTTCTCAAATGTACAAAGATACCTGAGTTTTATTACCTACTATCCCTTTTTACAGATGAAAAGCTGGAGTTTTGTTTTCATCATATCTTTAGAATCACAGTTTTCCATTTCGGCACCAGTTAGCGCCAGTAACTCCCCCCCTGGGTTGGTTGTGAAATTCTCCCATAATCCCCCCTGGTAAAGTGAGCAGACATGTGGGACATGAGGCTCTGACTGCAACCGGAGACCAAAGACAAATGAAGACAGACTGAGATGAGACGTTCTTCGGGCCGGACGCCTGGTCCAGATGCTCGGACCGCAGGGATCCTGGCTGACTCATCCAGCTCCAAGGATTCCTAACAGATGCTTTCTTTAACGTCACCAAGTGTTCATCTTGGACCAGATGTAACCACAGCGATAACCACAGAGACAAGAATTATCATTATTCTCCCTAACTCACCCAACCCTTTATGTCCATTTTTATCCTTTTATCATTTTTTTTCTCATGCAGAAGCAGAAACACCATTCCACCCCGATTTAGAGCTTGATTAATCTTTTGTGTAGAAAAATCAAGATAAGAGAAAAGATGAAAGTCGTTGCTTGACGTCAGAGCGGAGAACTCCGGCTCACGCTGGTGCTGCAGCGCCGTGTGAGCTCCGGCAAACTGAGACACCAGATGCCCGGAAACATTCAGACTCTCAGGTTTGGAATTAATCATTGCTCGTGTTTGGCATCGGTTTAAAAATCGCAAACAAACAATGAACCCAAACACCTTCGATTCTGATGATGACAGCATGAAGGGAGGTTAAGATTAGAAGCAGATTGATCTGAGGCTAACTAAAATGAAAGTTTTCAGTCCAGCTCTCTCCCTCTCTCTCTCTCACTCACTCTCTCTCTCTCTCTCTCTCTCTCTCTCTCTCTCTCTCTCTCTCTCTCTCTCTCCCGTAGGAGTTGTCAAATATAACTCAGGCTTTGTGATCATGATTAGAAAGTGTCCCTGCCTACAGAAACATTCCTACCATTTCTTGTCTCTTGTCTTCGCTGCACATGTGCATCGTGGGTTTCTTTTTTGTTCTGAAGTTGACGAGTCTTTTTCCTGTCATATTTCTTTTGTGTGTTTGTCATGCTGGGTTCTGCCTCTGTGTTCAAGTTGAGACTTAACAGCAACATATCAGCTCCAGCCTGCTATTCACAGCAGCCAAATCATGCCGTCAGAAGCCATTTCTCTGCTGTCATTTACTCTGTTCCCCTGCAGGATGACCTGCTGTCGCCCAATATTCACATTCTCTGTCTCTGCTTCCTGTCCTTGAAATGTTTGTGTCAAAGATCTTGTAAAGACCACTGAAATGCATCTGCGCTTGTTTGACCCAGTTTCATCTTCATGCAGGACAACAGTCGGAGGGTGGACAATGTGCTCAAACTGTGGATCATCGAGGCCCGAGAGCTTCCAGCTAAGAAGCGCTACTACTGCGAACTTTGCCTGGATGACATGCTGTATGCACGCACCACCAGCAAACCCCGCACCGACACCGTTTTCTGGGGAGAGCACTTTGAATTCAACAACCTGCCAGCTGTTCGCAACCTTCGCCTTCATCTGTACAAGGAGACGGACAAGAAGAGACGCAAGGTTCAGTCTGAGGCTTGTCGTTTATCTGATTAGCCTGTTAATGAGGTTTTATTGGAATTTAAAGTCACCCTAAACAGTTTCTCCATCCTACTGGTTGAAAATGGAATTACAACTGTCATAAACAACCTTGCAGCAGCCTGCTGTAGCTAACGCTAACAGGGAGCTAACACTAACATAAACCAACTGATACTAAATAAGCCATGAATTAAAAAGATCCACACTGTTGGACAAAAAATATTATTACTAACAAGTCTAGTAGCAACAAAGCCAGGTCACTATCAGCCCGTGTTTTAGCTCCCTCACACTAGTGTTTAGCTCTTTGCTTCACCTCCAAAGACATTACTCTCTGACTTTTACTTCCAGGCTCCGCCATGATGCCAACAAAAAAAGCAAACTTCCTCTTTCTTCTTCTTGTGTTTTTATTGACCATCTGCAAACTGAAAAAGCTAACAGCTAGCCTTTATATTAGCTACTGGCACAGAAAATAGCAAACAGCCGTAAATCAGGTAAAGAGCGCCCCCTAGGGCACCTACCACAAAACTGTTAAGTGCTGTTTCTGTTCAGCAGAGGGCTACAGAGTGCTGTCCCAATGGTTTAACAGAAAATATGAACGAGGAAATACCATTAAATATTCATGCAATACACACACTTTCCTAATCAGTATCCCAATAAGGAATCACCTCACCTACTTACCTTTTATTTTATTTTCATAACACTTTTGCAAAAAGTGAGAAACTGCAAAGAGTTTGTTTAAAAATTCAGCCTGAGATGACTCAAGTTATTAATCTAATATTAATTCTAAATTAGAGTCACCAGAAAAATTGGCTACATTATTAGGCAATAATCTGAAACTAACAAATTGGAGTTTTTTTCTGTCCGTGAACGCACCACTAACGAGCAATAATACAAAAAATACAACTTTGCTTCCTTCTGGTTAACACAAAGTTATTGTTTTTGCTTCCAAAATAAAAAAAATGAAGTTATTTAAACGTTTTACTAGATTTACTTGTTTAATTATAGTTCTTTGAGCTAAATTGTATCAGTAGGAACAAGAATCTGAAATTGGTGAAATCAATATCGGTGCGTCACTTGCTAAAAATCCGATTTTTTTGTCATTTTCTGACATTTTTTTCTCATACATATAATTTTTTTAAATCTTTTGCTTCAAATTTTCAAACAAAGATGGAAATAGCATTAGTCTATAATATTTTAGATACCTCTATCTCTTCCGTTTGAGACACACCACTTTTTTATTAATATGACTGATGTTGTCATAATCCTGTATGTTTGTGGGGAAATCACTCTGAAAATATAACAAGGAAAAGAAAGCAAAACACAACAAAAAACAGAAGAACCAAATATTCATACAGAAATACAAAAATCTTGGTTTTTAAAGCTTATAATAAATTTTAATTCACAAAAACTCTGTTTTCTTAAACATTAAGGAGGATATGAGGAGATGGCATCCATCCATTCCATTTTCTGCCGCTTATCCGGAGTCGGGTCGCGGGGGCAGCAGCTTAAGGAGGGAAGCCCAGACCTCCCTCTCCCCAGCCACTTGGGCCAGCTCCTCCGGGGGAATCCCAAGGCGTTCCCAGGCCAGCCGAGAGACATAATCTCTCCAGCGTGTCCTAGGTCTTCCTTTGGGTCTCCTCCCGGTTGGACGTGCCCGGAAAACCTCACCAGGGAGGCGTCCAGGAGGCATCCTAATCAGATGCCCGAGCCACCTCAACTGGCTCCTCTCGATGTGGAGGAGCAGCGGGTCTACTCCGAGCCCCTCCCGGATGGCCGAGCTTCTCACCCTATCTCTAAGGGAGAGTCCAGCCACCCTGCGAAGAAAACTCATTTCGGCCGCTTGTATCCGCAATCTCGTTCTTTCGGTCACTACCCAAAGCTCGTGACCATAGGTGAGGGTAGGAACGTAGATCGACCGGTAAATTGAGAGCTTCGCCTTTCGGCTCAGCTCTCTCTTCACCACGACAGACCGGTACAACGCCCCCATCACTGCAGACGCAGCACCAATCCGCCTATCGATCTCACGCTCCACCCTTCCCTCACTCGTGAACAAGACCCCGAGATACTTAAACTCCTCCACTTGGGGCAGGACCTCGTCCCTGACCTGGAGAAGGCATTCTACCCTTTTCCGACTCAAGACCATGGTCTCGGATTTAGAGGAGCTGATTCTCATCCCAGCTGCTTCACACCCGGCTGCGAACTGCTCCAGCGAAAGCCGGAGATCACGTTCTGACGAAGCCAACAGGACCACATCATCTGCAAAACGCAGAGACCTGATCCTTAGGCCACCAAAACGGATCCCCTCACCACCTTGGCTGCACCTAGAAATCCTGTCCATAAAAGTTATGAACAGAATCGGTGACAAAGGGCAGCCTTGGCGGAGTCCAACTCTCACCGGAAACGAGCCCGAGTTACTGCCGGCAATGCGGACCAAGCTCTGACACTGGTCGTACAGGGACCTAACAGCCCGTATCAAAGGGCCTTGTACCCCATACTCCCAGAGTACCCCCCACAGGGCCCCCCGAGGGACGCGGTTGAACGCCTTCTCCAAATCCACAAAACACATGTAGATTGGTTGGGCGAACTCCCACGCACCCTCCAGGACTCCCCCAAGGGTATAGAGCTGGTCCAGTGTTCCACGGCCAGGACAAAAACCGCATTGCTCCTCCTGGATCCGAGGTTCGACTATCCGACGGACCCTCCTCTCCAGAACCCCTGAATAGACCTTACCAGGGAGGCTCCGGAGTGTGATCCCCCTGTAGTTGGAACACACCCTGCGGTCCCCCTTTTTAAATAGGGGGACCACCACCCCGGTCTGCCAATCCAGTGGAACTGCCCCCGATGTCCACGCGATATTGCAGAGCCGCGTCAACCAACACAGCCCCACAACATCCAGGGCCTTAAGGAAATCCGGGCGGATCTCATCCACCCCCGGAGCCTTTCCACTGAGGAGTTTTTTGACCACCTCAGTGACCTCGGCTCCAGAGATTGGAGAGCCCAACCCAAAGTCCCCAGACTCTGCTTCCACACTGGAAGACGTGGAAGCAGAATAAAATAATAAAAATGAAAACATTCTCAGAAATAACTATTATCAAGCAAGTTAAATAAAAATGTACGGTAATATTATAAAGATTGAATTGAAATTCATCTCACATATTATTTAAACAAACTTCTCTAACTTTCCCAAATATTCTTTTCCTCTAACCTTACCACAAGTGTCATTTTTTATGTCTTGAAGGAAAAGAGCACATACTTAGGACTTGTCAGCATCCCCATCTCCAGCATCACTGGACGCCAGTTTGTGGAGCAGTGGTACCCGGTCATCCAGCCCAGCGTCCTCACAAAGGGAGCCGGAGTCGGAGGAGGGAAGATCATCAACGCATCGCTTCGCCTCAAGTCCCGCTTCCAGACCATGAACATCCTGCCCATGGAGCTGTACAAGGAGTTTGCCGAGTACGTCACCAACAACTATCGCACCTTATGTTCCGTGCTGGAGCCCGTGCTGAGCGTGAAGAGCAAAGAGGAAGTGGCCTGTGCTCTGGTGCACATCCTGCAGAGCACAGGCAAAGCTAAGGTACGAACTCCACCTCACTGGGAATATCTGAAACCCGAGAAGATGAAAATCAGTTACAGCAGTAATTCTCCCTTCCTGCAGGACTTCCTGTCTGACATGGCGATGTGTGAGGTAGACAGATTCATCGACCGAGAACACCTTATATTCAGAGAGAACACTCTGGCCACCAAAGCCATAGAAGAGTACCTCAAACTGATCGGACATAAGTACCTCAAAGATGCTATCGGTGAGTCAGAACCGGGGTTTGATGGAGAAATTTAATAGGGGAACAAAAAAAACATAGTTTATTATTTGTAGTAACTAAGAGTGTACATATGTGTGACTGCCATGTCTTGTGACCCAATGTCCCCTCTACTTTTACTTTCTGTTGATTAAAGATTAAAGTCCCATTATTCGTCACACACACTAATGTCTGGTGAAATGTGTTCTGCATTTGACCCATCTCCTGGGGGAGCGGTGAGCTGCAGCAGTGGCTGCGCTCAGGAACTATTTTGTGGTTTAACACCCCCCCCCCCCCCCCCCCATCCAACCCCCTAAATCAACATTCTGCAACTTTTACACCTTAAAATTATGTTTTTTGTAAAGTTTTTGCATCATAGTATTATCTATTATGTTCATTTTCATACCTGTGATAGTGTTGGGGGGTCCCACGTCTTTTTACTGCACTATACAGTTTTTGAGCTTCGGGTAGAGGAATATAGGGAAAGAAAAGAAGAACGTGATAGAGCAAGAGCAAAGACCAGAGTTATTATTGGGCCGTCTTTTCCTTGCTGGAGAGCTCTTTTAGAAAGAACAGCATGAACTACGGACTCTAACCTAGCCGTGCTGCTAATGGCTAGGTAAGTAATAAATGATTTCACCAGGGTTATTGTGTTTGGTCGGGCATAAAGTTGTTATACAGTCCTGATAAAACTATTTATTCAATGTGTGGAGGTGGAAAAGTTTGTTTTCGTTGTTTTGCCTGACATTAGGAATGTAAACATGCCTCTTATGCCTGAGAGATTTAATGTTATGACTGTGACGTTACGCAGCAAGCCTCTAGAGGGCGACAGAGACCATATAACTGCAAAGTTGCGGAATGCTGCTTTAATGCTGAGGGTCAAGCAGGGAGACGTTGGGTTCCATTTTTTCAAAGTCTTTGGTATGACTCGACCGGGATATAAACCCCGATATCCCAGTCCCAGGGTGGACACTCAAACCACTAGACCACTGAGCTGGTTGACTGGCCTAATTCATTCTATTAGTTTTATTGTTTTTGTGAAGCACTTTGTGATTTTATCTGTAAAAAGTGCTATATAAAGAAAGTTCTTCATATTCTCATTTCCTGTTGTGCGTAAAGATCATCTGTAGAAATGGGGATGCCTGGGACTAAAGAGAAAACTGCCCACACGTTTAGCTGTTTTGCTCATTCCACATTATTATGATCTATGATATATTTATGATATTAAAAATCCTACACTGTGGTAAAGGTGACCAATCAGGGTTAATACAGGGTTAATTGATCAAATCCAAATTTAAATGTCTGTGATTGTATCTTAATCTTTACATGTCAGAGTGTTGAGAATAAAGAGACCCTGACCCTTTTAATCCAAATCAGTTCTTTTCTAGTGGCAGAGAAAATGGGATTCAGACAAAATTACCTTTTTTCTGCTTTTGCCCAACGCTGACACACAATCCTTCGTTTTCCATTTTTGCAGGTAAAGCAGGTGCTCCTTTTATTTTTAGGATCAAGCAACAGGAGTGATTAAGTCATCTAAATTGCCCCCCAGTTCTTAAGAAGCACCTCAGTAAAAACCTGAGAATTGTTATTCTTTCTCCATCTGAACTGGATTTCTTCTTAGACACAGTGGATTGTTAGGAGCTGCATGCTTTTTTTGTTGTTTTTTGCAATAATAACTCTGAGCTTGTTAGTAATAAAATGTCACTTGCAGGCGAGTTCATAAGGGCCTTGTATGAGTCAGAGGAAAATTGTGAAGTGGACCCCATGAGAATACCACCTTCTGTGCTACCAGACCACCAAGCCAATCTTCGGATGTGCTGTGAGCTGGCACTCTGCAAAATCGTTAACTCCCATTGGTAAATTCTTAATTACCGGCAAAAATAAATACAGAAATGAATCATGAGATTGCAGGTTTTTCTGTCCTCTACTGACACCAGGCGTCCCGTCTCTTCACAGTGTTTTCCCTCGTGAGCTGAAGGAGGTGTTTGCCTCCTGGAGGGTTCGTTGTGCAGAGAGGGGTCGAGAGGACATCGCTGACCGCCTCATCAGCGGCTCTCTCTTCCTGCGCTTCCTGTGTCCCGCCATCATGTCCCCATCACTTTTCAACCTCACCCAGGAATATCCGGACGAGCAGACGTCTCGCACGCTCACCCTCATCGCTAAAGTGGTGCAAAACCTGGCTAACTTCTCCAAGTCAGTAAAGCGGTTATCAGCTAGTAAACAACCAATGCAAAAGTAATTTAGTTACATTTAACAGAAAATATTTTGAAAATACTTTCTACATTTTTTATCAGATAATACAATTACGCATTTAGTGTCTCTCAATAAAATATATAAACATAACTTGTCTTCTGTGCAAATAAATTAAAGCAAGGGAGGTGTTCCTGAGTAAAAGTTCCATTTCATGTTTCTTTTTAAAGGGATATTCCACCCAAAATTGAAATTTTGTCTGTTGACATATTTCACAGAGTTAGATAAGTGGGAAAAAGCATTTTGTAACCAGATGTAACCTGATCTGGCAGCAGTTCGTCTGCTTTAGTTTAGCTTTAGCTTAGCATAAACAATGGAAGTGAGCATGCTAGTACCTGCTATTCACTTCCATTGTTTATGCTAAGCTAAAGCAGACGAATTAAAATTAAAAACACAAATATTTATGTGGCAAATATCCTAATTTACTGTGATTAATTTAATGTTATATTTTTTATTGGTCATTCACCACAGAGCCCCTAATGGGACACAAAAAGATGCAAAAAAATAGATATTTTTTGGAGTATACATCAGAAAGTGTTTCATCTGCACAACAAATTACTTTTTATTTAATATTTTTTTTTATATTTTTACTGGGTGAAGACTAAGAGTAACAAAACCCACCTCATCCAAGTGGCGTCAAAATCTAAAATTCTAAAATTGCATCTTAATGAAAACATATTTAGAAATGAATACAAACGGAAGCCATTAGCACAACAATAATCATCACAGTGTCGTCTGCATATCGGCTGAAGGAGACTTTTGCATTTAGGCTCATTTCTGTTTACTAACACCAACCGTATTCAAGGTGGGAATTTTCCATCTTTTAGTTGGCATTCATTTGAATTGGTGAACTTTATGTGTATAGTTCACATTACTGTAGATTATTTATTTATTGTTGTGAAATGAAACAAAAAATAAATTTGAGTGTGTGGTGTCTTTTTCATTCCTTTTGTTCCTTCAGGTTTGGCAGTAAAGAGGAGTACATGTGTTTCATGAATGAGTTTTTAGAAATGGAGTGGGGCTCCATGCAGCAGTTTCTGTACGAGATCTCCAACCTGGACAGCGTCAGCAACGCAGGCGGCTTTGAGGGATACATCGACCTGGGCAGGGAGCTGTCCATCCTGCACAGCCTCCTGTGGGAGGTCATCGCTCAGCTCAGCAAAGTAAATGTCAAACACCGGCAGCCATGTTGGATTTTCATACTGTTAGATATTGTCTCTTTCGTTTTTAATTTGTGCCCCCTCTAACCACAGGATGCCATCATCAAACTGGGTCCTTTGCCCCGCCTCCTGAATGACATCAGCATGGCGCTGCGTAACCCCCACCTCCAGAGGCAGCCGAGCCACCAGACGGACAGGATGCAGGACAGACAGACGGACAGGCTGCTGTCACGACCCAGTTTCAACCGCGGCATCTCCTCAGAGTTCCAGAATCTCATGATGAGGGATCTAAACAGGTACGCTAGTGTCGGAGTCCTCTCAGGAGGATTCTGGTTTTACATCACAATGTTCATCAAACCACGGAGTTTCCAAACCTCTAAACGTAATATTCCTGAAGGACTTTACCAGACACTAGAGAACATGTGGGAACTGTCCAAGAGCATCTCTCACTCACCACCTTCCACCAAAATGTTCTTCTCATGAATCTTTTCTCTCCGTTGGTCTGTGTTCCAGCTCCATAGATATCACTCGTTTGCCTTCCCCTACGTCCACCGGAGGGGTGATGCCATCCCGCTCCCAGATGAGTTTTCAGGACCGCGATCATCCCCATCGAGCCTCCAAAGACATGTTTTACGTATCACGCCCCCCCTTGGCCCGATCCAGCCCGGCGTACTGCACGAGCAGCTCGGACATCACGGAACCAGACCCTAAGGTGAGTTTTATCACACTGAACTGTGGGAATCATCATCCCATCCACTAGTTTTATCTCTCAAAGTGAGGTTAGTATGACGTGCATGTGAGTCATACTGAAAATAAACTGCCATCGTGTTGTCGAGGTTCTAGTTTACCATGACATTTGCTTTTTTCCCACCGATTCACCACGCAACTCATCCTAGCGGTATTTCCTGGGAAATACTTTCAGGCATTCCGATTCCCAGGCAGGCCTCGCGGTAAAAACACCCGCACCACCCTCACCCATATCATCTGTGCCCACCTAACATTACAAAGTACCAGGGGGCACATTAGCCTCTCATATCCCGTAACTATCTAGGTGTTCAGTGTCAATAAAAGCGTATCTATGATGGACCTCCAGGATTCCCGAATGAACAGCGTGTCTAACCTGCAGTCGGTGGACATGCTCAACTCCTCCCAGGCCTCCATCGCCGGTATGGGCAGCTTCGGTGGGCTGAGCAGCGGAGGCGGTGGCGGCCTGGGGTCGGGCCTGAGCAGCCAGCTGCGGGCTGGTGGGAGGTTGTCAGCTGGCTCCGGCGGCTCCAGCATGTCCGGTGGCCTCCGGCTGAGCCAGCTGAGCCAGATGGGCACCACCACCGACTCGCTATCCCAGCAGCAGCAACAGCAGGCCGCCGCCATGCGCTACCCGCTTTCCTTCCAGAATCCCCTCTTTCATCTGGCGACGGCTGATGGGCCCCAACAGCAGCAGCTCCATCACCAGCACAGCCGGGCTCAACCCCCAGCACCCCTTCTCCTGGCCCCTGAACCTGAGCACTCTCATCAAACCTACATCCCACAGTTTGCCCATGGAGGCTTCTCTCGCAGCGAGGATCTGTCCACCCTCAGGACCAGGGACAGTCACCTGGGCCAGCCCAGCATCATCCACTCACACAGCTACAGCGATGACTACAGCCGGGCCGACTACGCACGACGCCAGATGTCCATGCATGTGCAGGTAAATGTAAACAATTACATCTAGTTTCTCTTATTGCTTTATCTGATGAGATTATTTCCACGTTTACCCTGATTGATAATATATACTACGGTATCCTAACATTCCCTCTTTTCTGTCCTGATTCCTTAATTACTTATGGGAAGTCCATGTCTCAGTAGACAGAAATCCTTAAGATCTCTGGGGAACCAGGAGGAATTAACCCTGAAAAATTTGGTGTCTTTTTGTCTTCTTTCCAAGGATAATCTCCAGCAGCAACAAGAAATGATGGGAATGGCCTCCCAGACAGGAACTTCCCACTCCTCCTTGGCCACCACCCCTCCATCCACAGTCCAGCCTATGCGCCAGAGTTCCGTTGCTCCACCCCCCAGCCAGCGAGTCAAGTCCCAGACTTCCCATCAGCTGTCCGTCAGCGCTGCTGCTACACCTGCCGCATCCGGTAAAACCCGGCCGCAGAGCGGGAACCTCCTCCAGTCGCCAGAGTCCGGCTATGGCGGCAGGCAGCACGGGCCCCGGCAGCTGTCTGTCAAAGACAACACAGCTCCCGGTCTTCCCCACCAGCAGAGTTCTGTCAGGGAAAGTGGGAGTCCACAGGGGACCACCAGTCAGAGCACTCAGCAGTCCCCACAGCAGCAGTCTCAGCACCTTCTCAAACCCACCATGAGCAAACAGGTAACTCCTGAATGTTTCTTTCATGCTTTCAGGTTTTCTGTCAGCGTTTGTCCTCCTGTCTCTCGGCAGGAAGTCAGTCACCATTAACAGGCTTTTTAAACAAAAGGCCTCCAAAAAATTTCGTGGAACTCCTATAGTGGAAACACGTCTATTGTTTTTTCAGCAGAATTTTAAAAAAATTCCTAAAAGGTTCCCTATCGTCTCATCTTTCCCTGCAGGGCTCCCAGTCACCTTCCACCCTCAACCCCCCGACCCAAGCCAATGAGCGAACTGTGGCCTGGGTCTCCAACATGCCTCATCTCTCAGCTGACATCGAAAGTTCCAGGATCGACCGTGAAGAATTCAAGCTGAAGGAATATTCGAAGAGCATGGATGAGTCGCGCATGGACAGGGTGGGTCTCCAGCAGGAGAAAATGAAATTTTAATACAAATATATTATATATACTTTTGGTCAAATTAATCAAGCTTTAAGTAATTAATAAAGGAGCAATATGTAATAATCTTACAGCAAAATAGTCACAAAACAGTCTAATGTCTCAATCGTGTTTGAAGGAAGGTTACATTGAGACAGATTTCATTCTCAGCTGGCTCAAGGGTGGTCCGTTTTTCTCCTTCCAAAAAAAGAAAACAAAAAAACGAAAGAGGGATGTTGTTACGGTTTATATCAGTGAGTTTGTGAGGTTATTTTGTCTCTGGTGAGCTATCTGCTGCACCAGGATTTGCAATTTGACCGGCAGGCAAAATGCTCCAGAGTTGTTAAAGGAGTCGTCACCTGAAATTTTCACTTTTCCACTTGAAAAATGTCTATAATGGCTTCCTAATGATCTTTCACGGGCTGAGAAGCCGATATTAAACACTGAAGCGTTTGTTTAATCTTGCCTTCTTCAACCAGCTCACATGCACCCCACGAGCACGCGCATTCCAAAACAAGATTTGTCTTTATGTCGACACAAAGGCCGGATATAAACAAATATGAACCAGCAGCGAACAAACCAGCACAACAAAGCTCATTTCATAACGTGAGACGCATAAATTATGTCTTACCGTTGACGACTCATGTTGTAATTCGTGTTATGGGAGACAAAACTCCAATCGGTTTGTGTATTCCATCTTCACAACAGCATAAGAGCCGATGCCTGGTTGTTAGCTTGCTTTGTCCCAACTCAACAACAAGCGAGGGCGCCATTACGCACGAGGTGAGGCTCGGGCTCGTACATACACGGTTGGACCCCTGCCAGGTCGGGTTCAGTTATAACTTTTGTTATTTTGGAGCAAGACGCTGAAGCTGCGACCTGCTTCCTGATTCCGTCCACCAATCACCATGCCCCTCAGTCCGACAGCCGAAATATCGCGTGTGATCTTGCGAGAAAATATGCCCTTTACAGAAAAGGATCAATAAAGCACATTTTTTATTTATTTTTCCAATACAATTTATTTTAATGGCCTAAAAGACTATAATAGGACGTAGATATCCACGGTATTATAGGTGATGACTCCTTTAAAAGAATGAAAGCCAGTAAGTCATTTCTTGCACCCCTAAGAAGCCACAACATGATTTTGTTTTACTTTAATATCGGGTGAAGCAGGCTAGAGGCTAACATTGAGCTAACAATGCTAATGGTGAATTAGAAGCAAATAGCTCTAAAAATATCTCAAGTTACTTTTTCAATTACCATCAACTCGATATTACAGTGTAATGTGTGTGTGAAGTGAATAATGAGTCAGTCGTGGTGTTTTCTTTCCTTGAACGAGTTGTTCAGAATTATAACAACAAGCTAACAAGCTAACAGCAAGACGGCAAACAACTGCACTTCCTCCAAATATTTCCATAATAAGTGTAGTAATGCTGCGTTTGCGTTACCTCAGAAGTCGAAACTCGGAACTAGGAATGATGTCACACCCGAGTTAACAGCGTTCTGGTTACCGTAGTCGGAGAAGTCGGAATTCCAATATGGCAGCAGCCTCGAAAACTGCTGTTTTGGTAACTCTCAACGAATAAAGACAACTAATAAACAACACTTTTAGTTTGTTCAGCTTAGAGATGCAAGCGCTACATGTATCATTGATTTTAAACGCACTCTTATATGAGTGTCTTGTAAAATAAACACACTTCAACCAAAACTTACTGTTGTTGATACGGAGAACTGCCATCTTGGATCTCGAGGTCGGAGTTCTGAAAAACGTCCAAATTTCCGACTGGGAGGTCCGACTTTGAGGGGCGTTTTAGTTGATTTTTCATACTCGGAAGTCGGGATTTCCGAGTTCCGAGGACAAATTGAATGCACCATAAGTGCTCCCTACCGTAAAACACCCAAGAGTGCTAACACCAGACATGACAGTGTATTTATAGACTCATCAACTTACTGTGTATGACTCGGCTTTGCTTGTGATCTAGAACCTTCTGGTGCTGATATGTAACTGTCAACAGCCATGAAACTCACAGAATGGGAGTGAGAAAGTGCAGTAACCAAAATTGACCACAGGATGTCATTCCTACTTCATTCTTACATGTTGCACCTTTAAATGACCCAATAACTTGATAAATGTAGTAATTTTTACTCTCCATATATATCAAATTAAATTCTGTTTTAGTAATTGAGGTAAAAGGTATATTTTGAAAACATTTTTCAATTTTTATTCAAACCACAATCAGTGCCCCTGTTTTTGTTCAAGTTTATTTCAGAGACTAAACCTACCTATCAGCCAAAGGTTTGAGTCAAATCAAGGTTTTTTTTATCCCCACTTCAGGTCAAAGAGTACGAGGAGGAGATCAACTCTCTGAAGGAGCGTCTGGTGATGTCCCACAGGAAGCTGGAGGAGTACGAGCGGAGGCTCCTCATACAGGAGCAACAGACCAATAAGATCCTCCTTCAGTACCAGAATCGACTGGAGGACAGCGAGAGGAGACTACGGCAACAGCAAGTGGAGAAAGATTCCCAAATTAAAGGAATAATTAACAGGTAAATGGAGGCTGTTGTTGGGATGGAGGGCAAGAGACAGTTTGGAGGATTTAGTGAATTGCTGAAAGACGTTTCCCGGATATGTGCTAAAAGTGGCAAATTCTCTACAGTTCAGATGCTAACAATAAACAGAAGTTCTCATTTTTCTGAGACGTGGCAGAAAGCTTCAGATCTTTTGAAGTGGTGTTCTTTCCTGTTGCAGAAAGCTTTTTGAATGACCTCAGTTTGAAGAAACACCTTTTAGTTCTAACCTTCCTGATGAGCTAACGGCTAATCTGAACGTTTCTAAACTAGAGATTTACTGTTCTAAAGCAGCTCAAATCTTAAACATTTCTTAGCGATTCATGTGAAAACAAGTTCATCAACCTTCACATCACAGTCAGTTTCTCATAGTAGCTGTTCCTGGACTAGTACATTTGATTCTTAGTATTTATTTGAAACAAAAGGTTATTATTATTTCATCATCAATAGATAAAAGTAAAAAACAATTTTACCAAATTAGTTTGACTGTTTTCTGTATTTTTATATGATTTCATTGTGTGGATGTATCTTCATTTTAGACTACTCCTGATATATACAGTATATACCATACTTATTTATTTATTTGAGTGTCTCTGAAACTCTCGTCCACGCTGAGGCACTAAAACAAAGTTTTAGAAAATCTTCACTTCAAAAATTTTAGTTTTTCTAGATTAATTTAGAGTTTTTGAAGCAATCGTTGAGAGTAGACCCGGCCTTAGAAGATGTTTAACAGAGATTCTACAGAAATATTAAAGAAAATCTAAAACTGTTTTACTTTTAAGGACAAGTCTTCAAGACCACTAAAGGTGTGTTTCATCTCTTGGAAATTCAGGGTAATTTTACCGTAACTTCACCAGGCCGACCGAGCAGGCCGTTTACCGGGGTCAGAATGGCCCCGTAGAGTCGCTGAGCGGAACTTTGGTTAACTCACGCTGATTGGTTGTAACTCTGTAGGAAATGACATCAGCAGATGTTGTCTAAAACACCGACATTTGTAAAATTAAGAGTTGCTGGTGAAGCAGAACGGAAGCACAAGCAAATAAGCAGTTTGCGCTGCTTTAAAATCGCCGTTACTACACTCCCAACACCGATAAACGCAGCGGAAATCCCCCCACAACGGCGTAATTCACGAGGCTTTGTTGTCTTACAGATCACTAAAATAACGGCGCTTCTTCTGGCCATTGAACGCCACATTTTACATCACACAGCATCTCTCCCGGTCCTCTGAATGGATGAAATGATGCCGTACTTTGACAGAATAACATTTTTAATGTTATTAATGTCTGTGGACACATTTTGACATCACTCATGGCTGAAGCAGTCGGGATGTGCTGATGTCTTAGCAAAGTCCTAAGGGCTGGAGGACCTAGCCATCATTTCCCCTCCCAGAAATGACCCTGAAGTTCCGACAGTGGAAACACGCCTAAAGAGCTAAATCCATTCCTAAAGCTTTATTTTAAATTTGTGGTCAGCTGACATTGCTGCGGAACATTTCTTTTGACCACGATCGCTGCGTTTGCACCTCCAGCAATATGGTTGTCATGGTTACCCATCACCACTGCAGATGAGTGCCTTGGTCAATGCCAAACTGACTGTGATCTAAATGTTCCGAGTCATTTTAGGAACCACTCAGACCAGACGTTAGCCACAGCCATCCAAATTGGGGTCGTTCAATAAGCTATCGACAAGTAAATATTTTTAGGTTTTCTAAAGAAATCCACTTCAGATGACTCCATTTACCAGATTTAGTTTCATTGCACAGAATAAAGTAGGGTAACAGGCTGGTTTTAGTTGTATTGTCCTAAGATTAAGACTGTTTATTGAACGCTAAAGCCAGACACCACGATAAATAAGACGCCATAAAAGATGTTTTAGAAAAGCATGCAGGCTGTTTCCCTGGTGGCTGCGTCTTTTTCCAGACCAACAAAAGGAATTTGATTGTCCTGAATGCGACTGCTCATCCCAACCAGGTTTATTTGTTGTTACAGCATCAAATTTAGACTCCAGCTGAGTTTTAGTTTCCTGAGTGATTGTGTGAAATTGTAATTTGGGGCAGTCGTTAGTTTTTAGTTTACAAATTAATGAGTTCATGGGAAAGAAATGGAAAATTGATCCCATCTGAGCTGAAATCAGGCACCAAAGCAGATATTTGCTGTGTTTTAATTGCCAGAGCGTTTTTATGTGAGACTGCACGTTAGTGGTGCCGTCCCACCTGCCGTTTTGTTTTATTTATTGTAGTCTTATGATAGTTTGTGGTCTACAACTGAAGGGTGGATATCTGTGACAGAGAATATTGCCACTTCTAATCCACTCCAGGAACGAAGACTTGGAATGAAGACAGGGAGTCCTGCTCATCCTTTAAAGGAAACGTCCTAACTATTTATAAAAGCATCATTAGAAACATCCTCCCTCGCCCCGTGCTGTAGCACCCACCAGCAGCCTTTAAAACGCTCTTTAACTGGATTCTGGGATCACGATCAGATGATCCCGTTTAATTTTTTAATTGATGAGATTGCAACCATAAAGCACAAGAGGATTGACGGTTTGATAACCTATAAAGAAAAAACATGTCTGCACTTTTCAAATGATTGTTCTTGGACTTTGATGCACAGGACTTTGGAAGATGGCGGTTTGATTTGAGCTCTTCCGTTTTAAATCCAGGTGAAGTCGGTTCACCGAAGGACTGCTGATGTTTGTATCCACAGAGGAAACATGGGGACTAGTGCCGCTCTTATTTTTATAAGATAAAATATGAAGAGGAAGCAACATCACAGACAAAAACTTGAATAAATAAGTGAGTGATGAAGATTCAAGCGGAAAGGCTTGGAGGAACTATTCTCCATTAGCAGAGCACTTAAAGCTTCATCCCTGATTATTTCCCCCTGGGGTGAAGGCTTAGAAGTGAATGCACAAATCTGCACACTGACAGCACCGTGTGCAGGGAACTCTTTCAGGCTTACACTTGTGGCCTGTGTGGCCTCCCTCCACCATCTGGCCACACAAGGTTAAACTAAGTAGCAGATCTGGATGCTTCCGAGCCGATTTTACTCACAGACCACTGAGCCAGACCGTGTCACGAAGTTCGTTGCAAGACTTGTGCATCATCTGGACTCATTACACATTTTAATGCACTCATGAGCAATGCAAAGAGTGCAGACAGAGAGCAAGGATGCCAAGAAGTTCCTTCTCAGGCCATCCGATCGGACTGGCTGGACTCCAGAATCCTAGTGAAAACAAAAACAAGTGCAACTACAGCCTTATGTTCTGTTTCATCCTCAGCTGACTTTTATGTTCGGCTGTCGGGACGTTGTGTCGGTGCAAATGCGAGCTCAGGTCCAGCAGCGGGAACTCACAGCTCCTGCGGCGGCTTGCAAAAACCTCTTTTTGTTCTGCAGAGTTAAAAACGTGTTTCTGAATCGTTCCTTTCAAAGAAGCCTTAATGTTCTGTGCGTAAACTTTACTTAAAGCTCAGAGCAGCTCCGATACCTGTCCTTTTTACCAGATTCTAATTTAAACCAAAGTCACATGTTAAGTTTTAGGTCATGCTAGTTTAAACTCACTGAGTCCACTTTACCTGTAGCACATGTATCTAGCTATATATGTATATTTTTGCTTTTAGGAAAAAGATCAGCTGGCTACAGGCTTTTTTTTTTTTTAGTCCTAATATTTGATCTATAATATAAATAAAGTTATTTATCTTCCCTAAGCTGTTTATATTGTAGAGATGCAGCAGATCGGGAACAAATGGACGGTCTCTATTGCATATAATCTATTTTTAACAATTATCCATAGCTGATTAAATACAGTGATGCAAGAGCCATAGCAAATATGTCATTTATATATATATATATATATATATATATATATATATATAATCTGTTGAGGGTGAGATATTTTATCCTTGCAATAGCTAACTTTGCAATAACAGACACAACGTGCTGAGACATGCAGCTCGTGCACGCTCTGATATATTGTATGCATTTAGTGTACATAAACAGTGACTACCTGCCAGACTCTTCTACCAGGTGCCATCTGACTAAATAAGGACCTGCAAAACTGTACAGTGCAACAGAGACAACATGACAACAATGACTCATGACAAAACTCCTGCTCTTCAAAGCTGTTTGGAGTTTTTTCCTTTTTCTTTTTTTGGGGCTAACCTGTACGGTGTTTGTGAATTTGTCTGCTTCTAAAATAAAAGCCTGCTATGGATATTATTTATTAATTCAAACAAACATGATTTTTTTCTCTATCTGTGTATGATTTTGCTGTATATGCTCCGTATGATTTATTTTATTAATTTATTTGACTTGGTGGTGTCCGGTGACGTGGCTATCAGAGTAGTTGTTTGAGAAAGTTATCCGGTGCTGTTATTTACTTTATCCAGTTGCATTTTCATTTCAGTATTATTATTATTATTATTATTGTTATTATTTAATCAGAAAAGCAGATTATTTTCTAGAATATAGATATTATTCTGTTGTCCATATATCTGCCTCTATTTTGTAGCAGGAATATATGGATGGGCTGTACAGACTGTACTACAGCACGTGCGTGTGTGTGCGTGTGTGTGCATGTGTGTGTGTGTGTGCGTGCGTGTGTGTGTGCGTGTGTGTGTGTGTGGCCTACAGCAACAACTGAGGGTTTGATTTTCACTTCTGCAACAGACCTGTGTCAAACAGTTGCAAATAATTCTCGTTTTAATCCGATGATTAGCTGGGTTAACACCAGCCCGGTGACTAGAGGGGAGATTTTAGTAGAACAATTCCCACGTTGGCGGTGGAACAGCCAGAGAAAGTATTTGCAGCTGCTTTTTGAACCAGGTCTGTCTGTCTCACGTCTCCTTCGACCTTTTTGTCTCCTGCCTTTTTTCTCTGTAGCAGATTATTCAGACATTGTGACCTCATGTTCGGTAGAAGCATGGTTTTGACTCAATGTACGACTCAACCTCAAAAGCACACTACTTGAACTGGATTTTATTTGATTGTTTTGCCCTTTTTTTGTGACATATCATCCACACAAGTCATTGTCTGCCTTTTGAAGTCATGTCGGATCTAAATGCTGTATTCCCATGTTACATTCCATTGTTCTTTGGGACGGTGCAAATATTTCTGTCTGTGCTTATGATGACTCTTTTCCTTTCCTGTTCTCTTCCTTTGTAAAATAAATAAATGACTAACTCAACCCTGTACATTATTTATGGAATAAAACATCCAAACACTCATGTTTGAAACGTTCCCTGTGGATTTTCATTCTTTATTGTCACGCTTGTTCCTCTGTCTTCTTAATAAAACACCACGATGAGAAGGTTTCTGTTCAAACGACTGAGCGTTTTGATCTGACTAATGGAACAAATCAACATGAAATAATGTCTGCTTTGCTCGTTAATAAGGACCAACTCCGTTGCTGCTGTTGGTGTGTAATGAAAACTGGAGTCTTGGAGCAAAATACATCTATATTTCTTCACAGAAACTCCTGTTTTGGGGGGGGCATTTGCCACCAAGCAACAGTAATGAGATAAATATGTGTGAGGGAAATGATTGGACGGTTTGATTTGGAGTGAATCCCTGGCTGGTGGATAATCACAGGAGCTGGGAAGCGTGCGCTGCCCGCTGGCTCGGCAAAAGTGCAGCAGCGCTCAGATCTGAGAAGAGGCTTTGAAATGATTAGTCAAAGGATTTTTCAGTCCGTGACTTGGTCAGTTCTTGTTACGTAAACACGATTAGGCAATTCCCAGGGGATGATTGGGATCTGTTACTGGACCCGTCGCTTCACAGGAAACCAGGCGTAGATTCCCCCCTAATTGGACCAAGTAAACACCTTAAATTGGACGCTTTGATAAACCCCGCGGGGGTGAGAAGAGAAAAACTCCACCAGTGATAACTGGCGGGGGCCTGGGTTCCTGCTGCTTATCAGCTTTCGGGGATTCACACACCTGAGATCCAGGTAACCTGCAGCTGTGTTCTTGTTGAGCCAGATGTTGGAGATGCACCTGCTCAGCATCTTGTTAACCTTGAATTCATAACACTCCTTTTCTTTCTGTCACCCCCCCAAACCCTCTGTCTTCCTCTCTTTTTTGCTTCCAAGACTCATGGCTGTGGAGGATGAAATAAGGGGCGGAGCCGTTTATGAGCCAAAAACCAGGATTTTTGCTGATCAGGTCTGTGAGACTGCTTCTATTCTTGTCGAGTCTGTTCGGTCCTCTCCTGTTTCCCTTCTTTGCTCCCTGCTGTTGTTATGATTTTGTCGGCCGAGTCTGTGCCCCCCCCCTCCCCACCTCTCCTCCCCCCCCCCTCTCTCCTGATTGGCTTGCCCTGTCCTCAACCTGTCCTCTGTATTTGGGTTTGACCGCCATCCGTCCGCCCACAGAACAGGGAGCTTTGATGATCACAGAGTCCTGCTGTTTGCTTTCCTCAGCTGCGGCTGTGGGGAGTCTTTCTGGGTTTGTGAGCGTATCATTATGCCAATTCACTTCCTGTTCCCACCAGGCGTGTCTGGGGGTCATGACCCCTCGAATCAAACATCACAGAACCAGATTTGGGTTCATATGGACTCTTATTGTGCAGCGTTGTCTTGCTGCTGTATCCTCAAGAGCCTCGTTCCTGCAGAGATTTTCATTTCACTCCCCCACCCCCCCACCCCATCAGAATCAACCAGCCCACTTTGAAGCATGACTCATGCAGTGAGTGTAGAGTCCATGTGAGGACATGCACATTTACACACATATGCTGTTTGTACTGTACTTATGTCGCTAAGAATAGTCGGTCATCAGAGTCACGTCTCACTCATTATCTGATTCTTTTATTTATGTAACTGATAAGAAGAACAAATGTAAAAAATTAAGAAATCAACAGAAAAATAATTTTATAGTTTCCAAAATCAACTTCAAGAATTGAAATTATTCTGAAACTTTCACATCAAGAAAGACATAATCTTGTGTTTCTGCATTTTTATTCATGAGGGTTATAAAACAATGCAAATATAAAACAATGTAAAACATTATTAATATTATTTTCAAGGTAATCATAATGAAATGCAAAAATAATCAAATTTGTATTCAAATATCTATATTTTTTTCCAGTTTAGTTCAGTGCACATTATTAGGGTAAGAATTTTCCTTAGTATTAATAGCTGAAGTATGAAATCAAACGCCAGGTCAAGTTATTTAAATGAGAACATGTTCTCAAACATTTTACCTGGTAAAAATAATGCAATGAATTTTGGGTATTATAGGCATTTGTGTTAGTGCTGATTTAGCTTCTAACTCATTTTAATCTCAAAATAACAATAATCATTATTTCTACTTTGTTTTTTAATGGATTCTCTTGATTTCATTTTTTCCCATAACATTTAACTGCAATTTCCAAGCTGAGAAAAGAAAAGAAATTCTTAATTTTATTGAAAATTTATTTCATTTTGAATTATTTAATTTAATTATTTATTCATTCATTTGACATCCCTATACTATTGTGAGTCAATTCATTTTTACCAATTGAAAAGCCACCATTAAACTATATTTAAATCACGTTTTCCTCTTAACAACAGCGTCTTTTTCTCATGTATTATTTGTAAACTGTGACATAAATTAGACAGAAAAAAGTTGAATACATTTTTATCAATATTATGTGAAACAAATATTTTTTAGTTTTAATATTAGTTTCAAAACTGAGTAATGATTTATAATGCTTGAGCTGAATACTTTTACATTACTACTGATTTTATGCAGTTTACAAAGTAAAGCGGCTGTCCGGAGTTTTTTTTTCTTATCTAATGGCACCATCTAGTGGCTGACAAGCATATCACACCAAGAGTCGTTCGGTTCGGTTTTTTAAGATGGCGACTGCACGTTTCTTGTTTATGAATGTGCTTCTGTAGCCGACAAACAGAACTAAAACACGTTGTTTTACAAGTATTATTCTCATGTCATGTTGTGTTTTCATATATTTATATTTTAAAGACTTACTTGTCTGTGAAAAGTTCATCAACTCTGCATCAGCCGAGGTACTTCCTTAAATCTGAAGCACGTAAGTGGTAGTCTAACGCTATTGGTTAGTTCTGGTTGCCGCTCAGTTTCCTATTGCACAGAGCTCTACAAGAAAGGGGGCGGGCTTAGCAAAAAAAAAAAAGATATATTTGCTTACATATCATAGTACATGATAAGACAATCACTTTTACGGATTTCTGAAAAATCATACATAAATCCTGAAAGGGGAAAACTCCGGACAGCCGCTTTAACATATATATTTTTAAATATTTCCCCTGTTGGAACTTGTTTTGTTTATTTTATTATTTTTGTTTCCTTCCAGCTATAAAAGCAGAGTTTTGGACTCAGATGGACACATTAACCACATCCATTCACTCAGTTTTTCTCCTGCTGTTATAGCAACTCTGTGTCTGAATATTCGTGTTTATGTGAAGTTTCTGCATTTAGCTAAAGTGATAGTAATCACATGTGTTTAATCTAAACGTGTTTCTGGGTTGTTTAAAGTTGCATGTTTGATATAAGCATGGTCTTCACGTTGTCTCTCTACCTTTCTGAACCAGGAAACGTGCCACTTTCAGCCCTGAGGAGAAACTTCCAGTTTTTTTTTTACATCGGGATGTTTTTAGAGTTGCACGGTTTCACGGCGTTTTGTTTCTGACTGTAAGCATGAGAAGAACTGCATGGCTCGCTGCTCTACAGCTTCCAGGCTGCAGCTCTCTGACAGAGTGTGTGTTTGCTTTTATATTTCTGTGTCCTTGGAAGGATTTTCTATGTCCTTGTTTTCTGTGGATTTTGTGTTTGTGCGGTGTGTTCATAACGTTTGGGTGGTTGTTGGTTTTTCCTCACCGCCCTTCTGAATCCTTCCCTCTTGCACACAAGCTTTCCCCTCCTTATTTCGCCTCCTCCTTTTAGCCGTCCGCTCCTCTCCTTTCCTCTCCTCTCCTTCTATGTTGATAAGATACGGTGATTTCTCTTAGGGGAGGCGTCAGTCCATCCTAGTGCAGCCCCGACTTGCGCCTGTCCCACCCCGAGTGTCCAGGTAATAACCAAACCGGCAAACTCACTCTCCATCCATCACCGCTGCCTCTTTCCCACTTCTACTGTTTTCTGTGTGCATCCCTGTCTATAAGCAACACCCTGTATGCTCTCACCGACCGCTGCTCTTTACGTTTCCATCCATCCCAGTAGGCCTGTTACGCCACATTTGCACACATGATGCTGACAGATCTGAAAAGACACACAAAAAACGTGTCCGTTATTAAAATACACTTTTCTAGTGGTTTTCTAGAGGGAAAAATCCACTCTGCAGTAGCGTCAAAAACTTTTTTTTTTAAAGTTACCAGATTATTTTAAAGTTCTTGTCAGAATTAAGTAACACGATAAATTTGTTCCTCTGTCAGTTACACACAGAAAGCTGCTAATTAACTCGCTTTTAGATCCAGTGTGAATCGAGATGACTAATTCAGCACAAAGCTGTTGATTTCAGTGGGTCTGCTCCTTTTTGCTTCACCAGCACACAACGTGGTCTTTGAGGGATGAGGGAGGAGCTTATTTTCTGCTAGCATTGCCAGAAATCAGAGATTAAAGCAGAAATCTGGAGTCTTTTCTCAGAGAGCAAGGTTTACTTCTCCGTCAGAAATGTCGCCAGTTTTGCATCAGTTCGACATCCAAGTTATTTTTTTTCTTTATTTTATTTCAAACACCAGAAAAAAAACATGTTAAAAACATAAAAATTCCAACAAAATGATTTAACGTTTGAACGAGGAGACCCTTCCACCGTTTCCTTCCGAAATTAATTCTTTGTTGGTCTTTGAGACATTTTTTCAGTTTGTGGGCTTTTCTTTACCTTTGTCTGTTTTTCAGTAGAAGCAGGCAGTCATGGAATCGCTTTTTTTGTGGCTGTGAAGGCGGTTGTAGCTTGTTCATAAACAACTCGAAAACGTCGTAAAGTCTACTTCGATAAACACGCACGCACCCTCGACATCTGTACGTAAGCAGATGTCTAACACTATTGGCTAATGCTGAGTGGTGCTGAAGTAAAATGGAATTGGACGAGACGAGCTTAGCAGAAAAACAGCTGACGTATTGCCTACATCACTTCCCCAAGAGCAGATATCCAGCATTATTAGTTGTTTCCCTGTTTCAACTCACCTGATTTTAATCAGCAGGTGATTAACAGGCATATGCAGAGCACATACGGTTTTAGTGTAAAACCTCCAGTAATTTTCAAAATAAAAGACTATTGCGGCGATGCTATACATGTGACCTAATGGCTTATTTACTTACCACATCATTCGAGAAGTGCAACGGTGTGTTTTTCATCCTGGCAGTGCAGAGGAACAACATCATACATGACATGAAACAGCAATATCAAATGTGATTTCCTTCTTCTTCTTGGTTTAATGGCGGATGGCATAAACAAACCGTGACATTTGAAGTCTCGAGGGATCTTGTGATCTTGCAAGTCCAGCGAGGAGCAGGGCGTAGAAGCCGCTCCGCAGCTGACTCTCCCAGTGTGTACTGGCGCAAACAGCGAAGCTTGCAAGTAAACCGTTACGCTGCTGTTCCACGCCGCTGATGTAGGGGTCAGGGTTGCTGAGTCTGAGCCATCGAACGCTGCAGTGCCGGCATTTGTATTTCAACACTGGCCAGAAAAACACAGCAGCGTTTTGAAAAGAACCTAAGGCAGTAACGGGCAAACGTTGAGCTAACAATGCTAACGGTTAATTAGGAACAAATAGTTGACTCTAAAAAATTCTCAAGCTACTTTTATACCAACAATTAATATCACAGTGAAATATATCTATCTACTTATCAACTTAATGTGTATGACTCGTCTTCACTCTTCATCTAGAATCTTCTGATGCTGATCCGTAGCTGGTAACAGCCATGAAACTCAGAACAGGAGTGAGAAAGTTACTCGTTTTTTTTTACCCTAACCCGCAGTACCCACATTTTACCATTGGATGTCATTCTTACTTTATGCTTACTTAATGCACCTTTAATTCATGAAATGGGGAAAACTATGGAATCCTGCTTAACACGAATCAGCAGATTCACTGACTTTAAACCTAATTTCCACACCAAGAAAAGCAAAAAAAGTTTTATTTCTACATTCTGTAGAATTATTTTAGTTTAGTTTTTTCCTTATTTATATTCAAGTTGTGATTTAATTAGATATGAGGACACAGCTGACCTTCTGGTTAAAGTCACATGATCCCTGCTTCACCTTGTTAATGAATTTTTAAAACATAATTTATTGTTGTTTTAAAGGCTACAATGAGTCCTTTGTTGTGTTTCAAGGTCAAATGATCTGCTATAAATAAATGAAGTTACTAAAAATATCTGCAGAGTTTCTAACGTCTAAATGAAACAAAGGTTACTGTAAACCATACAGAAATAAGAACACATGCCTGAGATAACCATGAAACTGTGAGAAACAAAACAAAAAATAAAGTAATAAATAAACAAAACCTGGAAAACTTTTCAAGTGGGAAGTTTATGAATAATAAATGTGTTTCCTGTAGAGGATCATTTCTGTTTTGATTGATGAGCTAAAGGCTAGTCACAGCGAGGCCAACTGACTTTAATTTCCGAAATTTTATGTAAACATCATTTTAAAAACCTTTATAATAATGCAAAACAATAATGGAATGCTTATTAAGGCAGAAATACTTATTTATTTAACCTTTATTTAACCAGATGAGTCGATTGAGAACCCATTCTCATTTCCAACGACGATCTGGGCCAACAGGCAGCAGCAACAGACACATTATTAGCTTTACACCAAGAACGACAGACAAGATAAAAACAAACAAGATAAAAACAGTTAGACATAAAAAGACTGTCCTCATATAAATAGTAATGAATTGTTGAAGGTAGCTAATGGAACATAGGTAGTAAGCTATACATATACAAAATATTAAGTCTCACAACTCTTTGCTACATTAGCACGAGCCTTTAAATTATTACCATTCTTGTCAGCGTATCTGTGTGCAAGTAATAATATATTCATGTTACAACTCCATTTTGTTACACTTCCTGAAATAAACCATATTTTTCCATTTCTGCTTTCCTGAACACATCAGCTAACATCTGCCTTCAGGTTTTCATTCCTCCTCCCACCACAACAACGGGAATTATGTGAAATCTCCGTATCTGTCCCAATCCTTCCCTGAAGAACACTGATTAATGTTTTGTGTGTGTTTTCTGTGTCTTTGTGAGTCTATGTTTGGATATTTATGTGTTTGTGCTGTGTGTTGGTGTCAGACTGTGCAACATTCACACTGTTTTTGTTTTATTTCTTTGTTTTTTTAATGATTTCTGTCAGAATTACTTGGAGAGCTGTAGGTGCTGATTGTTTTTAGTCTTTTGCTGTCATATATGAAGCGATGCAGCACATCTACACCAGGTTTTATCTATAAAAGTGGCATAAGACAAGATTTCAGGTGGTTTGAAATATCCACATCCAAGTTGGAGATAATGGGTAAGATTTTATTCTATGTGTGTCACACCTTGACATTTCAGTGATCCACTCAGTGTTATGTGTTCCTGTCTACAAAAACTGCTAATTTTATTAACAAATCAAAAAAACAAAAATTAACTAAAAACACCAAACTAATTGGATGCAGCCGCAAAGAGTGAAGCAAGCTCGGTAAGTTAAAGATGTCCCTAAACGTTTTTGCCATGTGTTTGTTCACCTGCCTGATTTCTGCGTTTAATAAACATGTGTTGTGGTCCACACATGGGTATTAAACGGCTCCGCTGGTCGTGTTTGGCAGCAACAAAAGCATCCTGTCGCCATGTAGATTTGGTTCGTAGCACCAGTTAGCAGCTTTGGTTCATTTGGTTCTGGTTGAGAAGAGAAAAGGCCCGCTAGGTCTCTTAAAATTTGGGGGCAAATTTTATGTTTGCTAGTTTGTTTTTATTTATTTCTCTTTTTTTACATTTTTAAGTAAAGTGGAAGCTCCTCCCATTCACAGACCCATCAGCTACAAATTTATCCAGTGATAATTTGCTTTTTAATCCTTTGATTCATTTTGATGCAAACTATTCCTCCTCCTTCCTGTTTCACCTCTCTGCAGCGCTTCATTCCACTCATCCTGCAGCTGATCATGTCACTTGTATGTATAGATGAGCATGTATGTAAACCTGAGGTAAATGACTGCTGCGTGTGTCCAACACACAAACAAAGGAATCCCAGTTTAGTAGGTTAAAAAAAAAATAAGGAGACTGGACTTCTGTGTTGATGTTTCCCTTCTCATCAAAGGAGTTTAGGCCTTTATTGTTGTTATAATTAAAAATACAAAGAAATTGTTCCTTTAATAAATTAAAGGTGCACTATGTAAGAATGACAGACTGTGGTAAAATTTGGTTACTGCACCCATTTTCCAAACAAACTGTGACCTCCAAACAAACCTCCCATCCCGTGAGTTTCATGGCTGTTGCTAGCTACGGATCAGCGCCAGAAAATTCTAGAAGACAAGCGAAGATGAGTCACACAGTAATAAGTAGATAAAAATACTTTATTGTAATATTGAGTTGTTGGTAATAGAAAAAGAGATTTTTTTAGAGCCGACTATTTGCTTGTAATTCATCGTTAGCATAGCTCAACGTTAGCCTCTAGCCTTCTTTATCCGATGTTAGCGTAAAAATAAAGGATGCTGTTGCTTCTTAGGGGTACAAGAAATAAATTCTGGGTGGCTTCTGTTACTGGCTTAGGATCTTTACAAAACGCTGCTGCGCTTTGCCGGCCGGCGTCGAATTACAAGTGCAGACGCAGCAGCGTTAGCCGGCACTTCACACATACATTTCACTTTAATATTGAGTTGTTGGTAATAGAAAAAGTAGCTTGAGATATTTTTAAAGCGAACTATTTGTTTCTAATTCGACGTTAGCATTGTTAGCTCAATGTTAGCCTCTAGCCTTCTTCACCCAATATTAGAGTAAAACAATTAGATGCTGTCACTACTTAAGGGTACAAGTAATAACTTCTGGGTCGCTCCTTTTTTACTAGATTTGGTTCTTTTAACAACTCTGAATCTTTTTGCCCGCCCGTGTCAATTTGCAAATCCTGGTGCAGCAGATAGCTCACCGGAGACAAAGTAACCTCACAAACGCACTAATATAAACTGTAACTACGTCCCTCTTTAGTTTTTTTTTTGTTTGTTTGTTTGGTTTTTTTGGAAAGGAGAAAAACTGGCAACCCCCCAGCTAGCTGAGAAGGAAATCTGTTTCAATGTAACCTTCCTTCCAACATGATTGAGATGTTGGACTGGTTTGTGATTATTTCTCTGTAAAATTCTTACATATTGCTCCTTTAAATACTTGTCATAGCACTGTAAGTTCTTCATGATTGTAGTGGGTTTGAGTGAACAGCATAAGGAACACTGAATTTAATGTGAAATGTAAATGCAGTCACTTCAACAGATTTGTGCATTTTCCATGTCTGGAAAGGTTTCAGGAAATCTTTGAGGGAAGCAAAAACTGTCAAAAAAATCTCTGTTCAAAACATTTTAATTGGATAATAGGAACTAGATTTAAAAAGTGTTTATGAACCATTTTTTTAAGAAACTACAGATTCTAAATTACGGTTTTTCATTTTTAAATTCATTATTTGTCCTTATATGGTCAGGTGAAGAAATGTTCACATTTACACATCAAACTAAATTGCAAGGGGACTTTGATATAAATTATAGCACAATGTAAGTGTTTCTTCTAGGTTTTTAGCCTGGCAAGCCATCCTATATATGTGAATATATAGTCTGGCCACGAACCATTGACGGCTCTCAGTCGTGAGGCGGGATCTACGGTTGTCTTTCAAAATGTCAGCACGCAATTGGATAGCGCTAGGACCAATCAGAGTGACGAACAACATGACGTAATCACGGCGACGGAAAAGCGGGAGGCTTTAATAGCGTCTAGCTTCAATGATTTCTGTCGTTTTTGTATGAAAAACACGCGAATATCAGGTGTACTGGGACATTGCACTACTTTGTTTGATAAAAATAAGAAGCCGCTAAGTATATCAGACAGACTTACGCACGTTGGAGTCTAAATAATCCAATGTTGATGACAAAGCCGTTTCAAACGAACGTGTTTTCCGAGTTGCCGCCATGTTGCTTGGGTTCGCGGCGTTCGCGGCCGCAGCGCTGACGTCATCGGCTACTCCCGCTCTGTGATTGGCCCATGATATAGAGCGCTGTGATTGGCCCAACCAAAACTATAGCGAGTTGTGATTGGATAAACACAGCAGTGGTTTGGGCTGCGAGGTTTCCAATGAAGCGTGCCTAGACCAAACTCTGCAAAGCAAGAATTGGTCTAGTTCACTAGGCTACTAGGTTTTAGGAAATAAATATAACCTGTCGCTTGTCACTAATCGCCTTGGCAGCAGTTCTGGTTTTAGTTGGCTACTGTGACACGTTTTTGTATTTCCTTCTTCCGTGCTTTTGAAACTTGATGCTGGCCTCTGTGTGGCTTTAATAATTTGCATGATTTTAGTAATAAGTTGACACAATAGTAATGTAAGAAGAGTTAATGAATGTAAACACATTAAGATGGAATACAGCAGTGGATTTGTTGTCACTGGTTAAGAAACTTGACTTCCAGACTCGGCACCGGTCCCACTCCGTCCATCTGGATCGGGATCCTTTGACCTTCAACAGTTTTAAATCCCCTTCATCTCTTCTTTCTCTGTGTCCTTTTCCCGTTGCTGCCATTCCTGTTGGTGTTCGTCACGCATCGACCTTGTAACTCATTTGGCTCTTTCTCTCCTCTCTCTGTGTCTCCTCCTCCAACACCTTTTCACGTCTTTTACTTTGATTCCTTTTTTTTGCTATTACCATATTTTTACATGTACCCATTCCATCCGGTTCTTTCTACTTTTTGCCGTTGATGTTTTCCCACCTCGCCTCACTCACTTCTCTGGTCTCGTGTTTGTTTTCCCATTTTTATCCGACTGTTCTTGCATCCATCTCTGACATAATTTCCTGCTCATGCCTTGATTGGACATGTCCTTTTACGATTCCTCCCACCCCTCCCATTATTCATCGAATGGCCTCTTCTACGACCATTTCTCCCTGCTCCCACTCCTCTTTCCCCTCCCCTCTTTTTCTATCTCGCTAGGAGGACCAGCTTTCCTCCCTGGGTTCTGCAGACCCCGGTGTGAAAACTGAAGGTGGAGGGGGAGGAGGAGGACAAGGAGGAGCGGTAACCAACCATCAAGCCCACAGAATCTCTTCCTCTGACACTTCGCCTCACAATGGCGTCCTACACCAAACTGTAGACCATCCCTCCTTACCCGCTCCTCATCAACATCCTAGTCAGAATGAAGAGCTCCATGGCAACCAAATGTCAACCTCACAGGCATCTGGAACCACAGCAACATCAACTACAGGCATATCTGAATAAAGGGGGAGTAGGTCAAACACAGCAACGAGCCAAATCAGAGAGAGATGACTCAAAGGATAAATAAATTCCTGTATTTATTTTCTTTTATATAATAAAAGAAGCAAAACAAAAGGCTTTATGCATCTTTATCACTGGGACAAGTGAGAGAAGAACACTGTGTGGGAGAGGAATAATAACCATACTGTTTAGTGCTTAACAGAACACTAAGGGCTCTTTAATGGACAATGCTTTCCTGACGCTCACGCGGAGCTTCAGATAGTATCCGTCTTGCAGGACAAGATGATGATACCGTATCACATCCTCTGAATCTGTGAATCAAACCAAGCTGACGTGCAAACACCTGCTCTGTGAATCCATGATTTAAGGATCAGACCTGATATTCTTACACCCCAAAGACTTCCGTAGCCATTAACCAGGAGGCTTATAGCGAGCGTGGACTCCCATGGATGTAGGTGCGTTGGTGTGCTGACGGCGCCGGTGTTACCCGGGCTGCGGTGCGGTTAGGTGGAGATGTGGTGATGTGCTCTGGCTTTAACTTAGTGCCTTTGAGAGTTTTTCAACAGGGTTTAACAACAAACATAAACAAACACGTCCAACTTTAACTTTGTTAGATCGAGACATGGGCCGGTGTTGGAGCGGTGGGACACGTCTCCATGTTTCTAAGTTGTTCTCGGACTGAGCTCGTGCAGTTTTTTCTCTTCTCAATCTCAGAACCGATTGGTGATAAACTGGTGCTAAACAGAAACAAATGGTGCCGTTTTTGTGTTGTCTGCCATATCACTGCCTCTGTCATGACTCACTCACTGTCTTCTCTGTCCCAGCTGTTCGTCTCCGACAGGACACCCCCACCTCCCGTTGATATGTCCCAGATGTGTCCTTCTCTTTGTGATTTGTTCATCTTGTAATGTTGTGTCCAACGGGGTTTTCTGTGGTTTCATTTTGTTGTTGTTCTTTTTTTTTGTTGTTGTTTAGAAGTTTCTGGTTTTATTTACAGCTCATAAAAACTGCTCCCAGGCTCTAGACGAACAAAAGGAGCACCTTTTGCGCAGGTTATTTACTTTAATCGTAACAAATACTGAATTAATCTACTTTGATTGACACAAAAATAAAATAACTCATTTCTTCTCTTTTACTTTAGACTGAAACGGCTTCTACAAGAGCAAATTAAAGCAAACGATGAGCTAAAGTGTCCGATTATTTTGGGCATGCACTATTATTTCTTATATTTTTAGTGGAATGTAATAAATCAAATGTTTTCTATGTATGAACAGAACATTTAGAACAGTTTAGGTTTGCTATAGCGATCAAGTGCCTGGGACAAATATATTCAGACAAACTTTACATAAAACCAAAAGCACCTTATAAAGCCTTGCTTTAACAAAAACATTATAAATATGCCCCTTTTAAAGAAAAATAGATTAGTTTTTAGATTATTTGCCTCTTAATTTGAAAAGATGTATTCATTTTTAAACTAACGAAGAGTGTAAAAAACAAGCATACCTGTTTTATTTGAATGCTGTAATATTAGAAAGTGTTTTTGAACTGAAGTCGTCAGTAGCATAACAGAAGTGTTTGCGACGCACATTCACATACTTTTATTTTGGTTTTGTGTGTGAACTGTCCGTTTTAAGGTTTGTCTGGGTTTGTTTGAATCACACAAAAATGACTTGTTTAAAGGTGCCGTTTGAAACTAGAGCCGTTTTGAGTTCCTCTTGTTTATTTGAGTGAAATCTTTAAAAGGCCAGTAGGAGATTATCTCAGATTCATGATACCTGTGAATGTCTAACTGTTGAAACCACCAAATGTTAACGACACTCCCAGTTTAAACACGGGGACATCATGTAGGGCTACTTTTCTTTTTCCTGTGAAGTTACATGATCCTTGATTGACAAATTATCATTGCTGTGAAAATACCTCAGTGACTCAGGTAAACAAGCAGTTGCCTCAGAGCTGAACACACACACATTAAACAAATGGGCTGAGTCCAGCTTTGGAGAGACTGCCACATGTGCAGATTCTCACTCAATAGCTATGCTTTAACAGCACCTGATCAAGCACCCTCCCCCGTTTCTTCTCTCTCTCTGTCTCCCCTTTTTCTCCCCCTTTAGCCACTCTCACAGCTTCATGGAGGACAATGTGGAACCTAATTGGGTGATGCACCATCGGCAGTCTTCAGGGTGGCATGGCCAAATGTCCAGAGCCCTCTCTCGTGACGCGATTGGCTGACAAAGGGAGAACTTGGGCCACTGGTCCCAGTCTCTTTTGTCTAAGGATGGTGCAAACCCCCAGCGGACCATGTAAGGAAATGCTGGGCTTTTTTTATTTTACCCACTTTACTTGAGCCCTCTCTCTCTGATTTAAAAAAAAAAGGATTTTTAAAAATGTGTTTGAAGCCTCGTTGTTTGGATCAACTTTTCAAATACTAAAGGCGGGCTGGACGTGTTCTGGTGTTTGTAAGCCTGCTGAGCATGCAAAGAACAGCTATGCAGTCTGACCAATCAGCCGGACGAAGGAACCTCACAGGCCACGGACAGCGCGATGCTCCAAACAAGAGAGAGGGTTGGAAAGTGGGTTTCAAAGGTGCTTGACTTCTCTTAATCTTTCAGTCAAAGCAGATTTACTTTTAAAGCATTTATTTCCCTCTCCGAGTCTCTTATTGCTGATTTTGTTTCTCTTATTTTACGCTCTATTCATTTAGTATCCTCATCCCTTCATTTAGTCTTTTTTCTGGATTTAAACTCCTTAGCTCTTCCGTTGGAATCCTTTTTCAGACTTTGATTTTGAAGGAAACTAAATATGCACAGCCTAAATCAAAAACTGCTTAGGAACAAAACTCTTGCTTCAATGAAGACTTTGGAGGAAAAAAAATAAAACATATGGACAGGATGTCGGTATTTATATTTCTATGATGATGCGGATTATTCTTACAATAGTATTTCAAAGGAAAACAAAAACTCTCCATCAGAAACCTTCTGGAGAAGATATTTATTTCTTGATAACGATAGATGCCTCTATCCGATGGAGTAATCCGTTTTATATCAACAGTTTTCATACTAAGACAATCTTGTGAAGAGAAGCGTTGTTCTGAAGGACTGATGGACAAGCTTGTGTTTCACCTACTCACCCCCCCACCCTCTAACAGTTTGCACGTTGCTGTGACCAGCCCCTCTGTTTCCTCTTCAATTGTTAAAAATACATTTAATAAATACAGAGAAGAGGTTCTCCAACAATCGCCATGGAGCTCTCCATTGATGGACGATGCAAAGGTCGTTGGACGAGGACATTTACTTCGCTTTGACTAACCGAGTGTAGAGATTTAACGAAACGGGACGGACGCGTGGTTTCAGTGTGGCCATATTTCTACACTCCAATTGCTGTAAAACACCTCATTTATTTCCACGGATGGACTCCACCGACACCAATCTGATCTGAAACCTGCCATTTGTGACTGAAACGAGGACACAGAGAGAGAGACATGTTAGAGGTCCCGCTGAACCGAGTGAATGTGTTTGTACATACGTGTGTGTTCTGGCTAAATCTATGTGTATATACTGGGATATATGTGTATATATGGGATGTCTACGTGTATATACTGTTTGTTTGTACATGCAGAGTGTACAGTTATTTTTCCTCTAATGTTTCTCTCTCTTTCTATGAATAGGTCTTCTAGAGTTACCAATACTGAGGCATGGAGAGGTTTTTACATGTACTGACAGCTATCAGAGGCACTTTCTGTGCAGACTTAGAATATCAGCAAGGTCTGTCACAGCTGCTTTCTCAAGGCTCTTGAATAAGAAGCAACTCACTTAATCTTAAGCTTGCACTCATTTTCTGACCAACCTAAAAGCTTTTCTAAAGAGATCTGGGTGACCAAGCAATGTTTGTATATACTATAGACTACTAAAACCTTTTATTTTCTCCACAATCCTTTCTTTGTATTTATTTCAAAGTTCTCAACTTGATTTGAGTTCTGCCGTTTTACTTCCTAGAATTTATGTTTCTCAATGATTGTCACTCAGAGTTATATATTTATTCTGAAAACCCGTATATATGTTCCTTAAAATTTTTGCTCCCCGAATTCTGCCTCTCATGGAGTGGTCGAACCGTTTTATGCAGGCAAATCCTTCCATGAAACTATACTGTTATTATTGCTTGTTTTTGTATAGGTCCTAACTAAATAAGTGTGCCTCCTCCTTATACTCTAACTAACCACAGACCCATTCACTCTGCTGGTCACTCATCTTCATACCCCCTTTTACAAGCCATAGCCCCCGTTTCCCCCCCAAACTCCTCTAATTGTTGTTTTGACAGGACAGACATTTGGGAATTTTGTGTATATTATTGGAAGAGTGGTGTTGAAGAGTGTTTTGCAGTTGTATATGGATTTGTTATGAATGTGGATATTCTGATAATTGAATTATTATTGTAATAATGACAATAATTATTGCCTCTTTGGTTCTGTTGACTTATTCTTATGATGCGATTGATGAAGATGCCATTTTCTTTTTGATTTTTTTTCCTTTTATTTTTTTTTGAATACACCGAAATTTATATTTTTCGGGTGGGTGACAGCGGAGATAGAATTACCTAAGTAAATTAACAAATAAAAAATAATTGAATTCTTAATTTGTGGAATGTTTGGTTTTTATTTATTTTTTGTTCATTTCTGTTGTCTTTTCCAAATCTTGTCAAAATCTAACGAAACATTTTATCCCAATTTTTGAAAATAATGATCAGTGCACCACAGTTATAATAATCCTTCCTGACCACGGGGGACACTCCACCTACTAAACGTGAAGCCAACCTAGAAGTGACAAAAATTGCAGTTCCCCCCTCATCCACTAGGGGCTGGCTCCAGAAAGCGCTAGTTCCCATTGACTCCCATGTTAAATGCCAACTTCAAAGCAGAAATAAACATGTTTACAGCCTGGTACAAAAAACATTTTAGGTTTAATAGGTCACATTTACCGTCTTGACAACTCTGAGAAGGGTGAAAATTTTTGTAACTCATCCTTTTAGATGTAATTAAAGCTTGAAATTATGAATTATTAGGGGCGTGTCCTTTTGATTGACAGGTGTCAGATGAGCTATCATCACTAGCGGCTTGCCCCCATGATTGCTTCAGGGAAGGCCTCAGCTTCACGTTAAATGTGTTACAACCTAGAGGTCAGAGGGTACCAGAGTCGCTCAACCGCGGTTTTCTGGATAAAAGCGCCCACCAACCTCCGTTAGTTTTGGGTAGCTCTGAGTTAGCTCAGTTAGCTCGTAGCTACATCAGCTCAGAGTTTGATGGGTGCCAATCATCTTCCCCAACCCTGGTAGCCCCACTTTCAAAATGCATGATGCAGCCAAGATGGCAGAGATGGGAACCGTCCACTGGGCTTCAGTTCAGATTTTCAGAAACCTACGGGTGACATTGCAGTTCATTTTATATATAGTCTATGTTCCTGATCTTTGTTCATGTCTCAACTAAAAACGTTGCTTAACACTTCAAATGTTACCAATGAAGGAGCCAGACATGATTAATCAGGAGCCTATTTGAGATGTTTGATGACAAAATCTTTTGCTGAAATCAGCTTAAAAATCATAATTTTGTCTTTTTTTTAACACAACACGTTAGAAAACTGTACAGCTTAGTTTACATCTTTAATTTAAAACTTGGTGGAACTTAAGATTTTGAACTGAAGCAATAATTTCCCTTCTCCTCCCTCTCTGCTGTGCTTCAGCTCTGCCTCAGAAGATCCTGCAGAGGACAAAAAGCAATGAAATGCTAAAAGCTAAGCTACTATCAAAGAGGCAGTGATTGACACTTTAAATAGTCCAGTTATGTCTTTGAAAACCACGTTGAGAAGGAAGTTGGAATGAGTAGTTTTACTTATTTATTTTTAACAAATATGACTGGAGGCCATTTGTTTTAATGCTACCAACTTATATTTTATATCAATTTATTAAAGGGGCCAGATCATGCTATTTTAAACCTTTGAGAGCAAAGACACAGTATATGATACAATATTACCGTTGGAACTATTGAGATGTCTTTTTATCTTAAATATAAGTTATTTTCGTCAACTGTGACATGAAGGTCACAGACTCAACTGCAGCATGAAATCAATCACTCTGCTCGCAACTCAGAGAAAGTGGGCGTTAGTGACCTACTTCTATGTTAGTGGACTAGCTTCATGGGGAGGAGAAAGGCCTGATGACGCACTTAGTTTCCATCAAGACTTTTGCAGGCCCTTCCAAAAAATCTGAAAATTTGCAGCTGAGACAGGAAAATGCATGAATGCAGCCCAAAACGGGTTTGGGGGTATTTTTCATGAGGAAATAACAATATGGTAAAAAGCTCCAAAAAGTGAATTTTCCATGAATATGGCTCCTTTAAGGTAAATACATATAGGATATTTAAGAAACTTCTCTTCGGGTGATCTGCATTTTTCCCCACGCAGGTGAGTTTTCACACTTATTTGTTCACATATATTTTATCCACATCACAGGACAGAACAGAGCTGTGGTTCTGGTCTTTGGTGAGCCAAGCAGATTATTTCTTCACACTGTCCTGCACACGGGTACCAGGAATGATGAAGGCAGAGTGAAACAGACATCTGGAGTCTTGACTGAATAGAGCAAGCTTGTTCATTTTCCCACAGTTAATTGTCTGTTGCTCCTCAGAGAATTCTGCAACTTCTGAGTTTAGAACGAACAGCAGAGGAAGAATAATAGTTGGATTAGGTGGTCTCAGTAGACTTCAGACCTGATTATTATACCAGTCACGCATAACAATTCACAAAAAAGTGATAAACTTGCATTATGGCAATACGTTGTTGCATATCTACACACATAGTTTATTTTGAAACAAAGGAAACAACACCAAGAAAACACAAAACTTTACTTATCTTCAGCTTATAGCATAATGATGTTTATTGTTTTTTTTTCAATCAAACTTTTTCAGTCCTTAGTTATGTCTCTGCTGTAAAAACAACATATGGTCTTTGTTGACCTCTATTGACAGCTAGAAGGAAATGTAACACTATTGGCCTGAAACTGGCTCATAGAAAGAAGTGGTTTTAAAACCTAATATTTAAAGAAAATATATAGTTTTTTATGTCTAGTTTGGATAACATAAAGCAAGAAGGGAATTTTTTTAAACTCCCACACAAAAAATGGCATCATTGGCAGTAACCAATACTTATTTGACCCATTCTGGTTGTGTTCATTTACCTTTGATTAGATTCATCAACTGTAATTTTTTTTGCAACACAAGAAACAAACTGACATCAACTGAGCAAGTAGGTGTAAAATACAATGACATTTTTATTTTCAGCCAAAAAGGGGATGAGATTTGAGATTTTAAAAAAAGTTGTAATCTTGTTATATTTACTTGAATACTTTTAGTATTTTAACTATGCACTGTACAAAGTGAACATTTTGCATTTTGTTTGTTTACCTATCTGCTATCAATGAAACCGTTTTAAAAACCTGTATCTTTCTAATTTCAGTAAAGATTGATCACTGTGTAATGCGAAAATGAAAAACATAAAAATCTAATCAAAACATTAAAGACGTTTATTAAAAATTCTGAGAGGTAATAAAAGTGTTATGGTGTCCCCAGTGCAGGTTTTTGCCTGATTTGGCAACCCCAGTGAAATCTCGTAAATTTGCGTTTTTATTCTCGCGAGATTCAGGCGGTCTCTGCCTGATAGGAATAATGGCCGGAACGAAGAACAACACAAGAGGCATTTTAGAGCGTTTTAGCTGACCGGGAGAAGCGAACGTCACCGGGAACCCCTTCCTACCCAGGTCTCGGAGCGGATGGGTAGAAGGGGTTTCACCAAAGGACACGAGAAACGGAAGAGACTCTTGAGGAACCAGGAGAAACGTTAACGTTTTCTAGGTAGCTAGTGCTAGTTGGCTAACACAACACACACGGTTGTCACTACCGGGGGGGCAAACCCGAGTAGCTGTGACAGTTGTGTATCAGGTGGCTCGAATGAAACGGTGACTTACCCCCGGAATCTGTGGTCAAACGTCCGCCCTGTCGCTAATATGAGTGGACCGGGGCAGGACAGCGAACCAGAGGCGAAAGTCCTTCTCATCAAGCGGCTTTACAGGTAAGTTGACGAGGCCATTTTTACTGAAACTAACCACCATGGTGCTAATTAAATGTTATTATGGGATGTATGCTTAACAACAGTTATGTGTGCTTCAAAGTATCTGCATGCCTGTAAGCTAGCCAAATGATTCAGGTTTCCTTTGATAGAGGCTAGGTCTCCAGCTGTATTGTTTGACGTTCCTGATTTGTGGAGAAGTGAAACATCTTTTACTACGTAACATGGTCAACCCAGAAATACAATCACTCTTAACTTTACTAACTGACACAATTTCACAACTGTCCTCGTTGTCATCCCCATGATTTCCTCCCAGGTCTGTAGTGGAGTCTGTACACAGACTGGATGGCATCATCAACACCAAATCATCCTACAGGGAGGTCTTCAAACCGGAGAACATTAGCCAGCGAAACAAGTACGTCCAGCTCTGTCAGCACCTCAATAACATCAGTTAAATCTTTTTGATCATTTAGTCTGGTCCTGCTGGTTGTCAGATGTAGACAGAGTTATTCATTATGCTTCTTCACCACCCACTTTTCATGTGAAATAATGGAACTTCCGGTTCCATACAAAAGAGGGACTGAATCTATTTTGCAAAATGAAAAGAAAAATACCTCTTAGAGTTGAGATCATACCTTAGTTATTAGGTGGTATTCCCATATCGGTAAAGGGCTTCATGTGGAGATTCCCAATTTGGAATTCTTAGCCTCCTTATGGGATGGGCTTTTGCTGCAAAGACATGCTTAATTTTTGTTTTCCATGTGCATTAAGTGGGTATTCAAAAGTCAGGGTGAAAATGCAGGTGAATAAAACGCTGCTGTTAAGACAAGCAGCTGTGTGTTTTAGGGATTTATATGGGATCAGAAAACGCATCTGAAGCTTCTTAAGAGTTAACATTCAGGATTTTAAAGAAAATAACTGGTGATGCCTTGCTTTTTTATTTGTTGATTTGCTAAATGCTTAATTTTTTTGGGTGGTGGTGGTGATTTAAATTCTTTTTAATGATGTTGACACAAGTACCACAAGAACCTTTAGGACTTTTGTGTCTGCCGAAAATACAACCAGGCTTATCGAGTGGTTTTTATTTATTTATTTTTTACTTTGGTGCTTTAAAGATACTGGCCAGACTGCATGAAAATTGTAGAAATTCAGTGAAACTATACCATCTATATAAAGATAATCAGGGTTCAGTTTTTCATTTTGTTAAGGAATTTTGTCATAAATTGTTATAGAAAATCAAAATTCTCTCCTCTAAACGGTGAAGAACTGTTTTTTGCATACATCACTCAAAGACGTATAGGGCAGCTACTGCCGCTACTACGTGATTGGCTGTATTTTGTTCAGCTTCGTGCTCCCAATGGTTATAGATAATTGTGTTTACAGCTGCAGCAAAAAGTCTGAGCTATATGTCTGAGCCCAGTTATCAAATGTCTAAATTTAGATTAGTTTGACTATATGGTGCCAAAAAAACTAAATGAGTTTAAATTCAGTCTGCTTGTACAAAACATAAAAAGTTGAAATGTTCACATTTTAGTTAGATTTTTGATGAATTTGAATGTGTTTCTGGATGTCTAGCAGATTTCTTAGTATTGATTCAGCATTAAAAAAAACTTATTCTAGTTTTCCTGCTGGATGTCGAACATTTTTCACCTGAAGCTTCCAGTCAGGTGATGTTTCTGTCTTCTCACAGCTCCACCCTTTGATCATGGTGCTGACTCATTAGTCCACCTGTCAAACCGGTGTTCCAGCTGTTGTCTAAACCAATGCATGCTTGCATCTTTTTTCTCTCAGGCTTAGGGAGTTTTGTGTGAAATTGATGTTTCTTCATCCTGTCGACTACGGCCGCAAAGCTGAGGAGCTGCTGTGGAGGAAGGTCTACTACGAGGTCATCCAGGTTATCAAGACTAACAAGAAGGTAAAAAGAACAAGCACTCAGAATGTGGACTCTGTTTTGCTTCAGAGTAGGAAGTAATAAATAAACCTATTTTTGATGCATCATAATTATAAATGATTTGGAATCTGTTTAAAAATAGATGTTATTGATGTAATTAGTGGAGCTCTAAAATAAGGGAGTGAAGTGCAGCATCCGGACCGTTTATGAGGAGTTCATAACAAGAAGTCCTACCTGTAAGCATGGAGTCATGACTAAAGCAATAGTGTTGTATCAAAAAGTGTTCTTTCTCAGTGGGAGAGGGCAGCTTGTGTGAGTCTCTTTCTCCTCTCTGCTGCTTTAGAAGGTGAAGAAGTCAGATTAAGGCTAGACACAAATCACAAAATATTCTGTCCCAGATTATAGCTACAGCTAGACTCTAACTTTTAAAGTTGTTTCCAAAAACTCAGCAATAGATAACAACAGGATTGTGAGTCATACTCATTAATATTCATGCTATGTAAATGTCTGACCTCTGATTGGCACAGGGACGCAACTCTTCCACTGCCTCTGTTCACGCTTCTTTCTTGGATAAAAAATGCAACATTGATTTTTTTTTTAATCTTCACAAATAACTAGAGGTGTGAATCTTCACTAGTCTCACGATTTGATTCAATTATGATTATTGTGTCAATGATTCAATTCGATATCTTGATGCATCCCGATTATTTCATCTGGATTTGTTTTCATTGATAAATGGAAGATGTCAGATATCTGCTTTTGTTTTTTTTGTTTTTTATCAAAACATGTCTGACACAACATGCCATCCCCCAAAATAGTTCTTCAATCACAACAGTCCTTAGGACAATGTAAAAGTGCAAAACATTTAAGATTTAACAAAGTAAAATAAATCTGGTTTCTCATTCAACAGTCACTTCTCAGGCTGTGGGAAAAACAAGCTCTGCAGATGCTACAAAATCTTAAACACTGAAAACTTACATGTCCAATGCTTGCCTTCAATTGATAAAATCAATAATGGGTCCATACAATTAACCAAAGCTTCCTCCAAGTTTTTTCTTTAAGTTGAATTTAACATCAATTTATCATCATGAAACAAAAGAATAAAGTTTAACAAGAACTTCTACAGGGTGGCACTGCAGCACAATATCGTATTTATTTCTCTTTGATTGTTCTCTCATTCAGAGGAGCTCACTGTCGCCTGTATATTTTTCCCTAAATAAAAGAGACAGATTATTAGACCTCCTGCAGCCGCCGTCACTCCCACCACCTCCAGAAAACCGGCTCTCCTGACATCACAACACTCGGTCTGAGCCCGACTGAACCAGAGTTTTTTAAGCATTTCTTAAAACATCAAGGAGGAATAATGACGTGTTTCTAGAGGTGCATCCTCCTCTCCTCTATTGTGCGAGCAGACACTCGGTTCCTCTCTCTCGCTCTACTGTCCGAGCACAACTCAACCTGCTCAAGTAACATAATTCATCGACCCAAATTCGACTAAACACGTGTCCCACCTGATGTGACGCCGGTGCCGCGGTTAAAAAAACAAAACACTATAATAGATTATGGCGTTCTTCTTTAACGATTCATAATTATTTACGTCTGCATCTCGATCATCGACTTTTAGATTAATTTCCTCAGCTCTACAAATAACACAAGCCTGAGCGTGTTCCGCCATGTTTTGGTGTTGCTAATGCTTATGGTTAGCTTCTAGTGCCGCTTTCTATGACCCAAGCATTTCCTCGTCTATTTTCAATCGGCGGCTAATACAGGAAATGGGGTTTAGACTATTTTCACGTTCAGCCCCCATGTGAAACTCAGAGTGACTGATTGTATTTCAAAATGAACAAATATTATATGTTCCTCAGTGAAACAAAACAGGGCAGACAGGGTCAACTCTGCCACCTGTTGGTATAAATGTTTAACTGCAGTCTACTAAAAACATAATTTCTGGATATTTTACATAATCAGGAAACTTCTGCTATAAAGCACTTGGTGTTTTCAAGAGCCTTGTGCACTCATGGATGGATACCATCAACTCCATAGTGAGATCATTTAAGGAGAATTTTGTCAAGTGAATTAAATTGTCGAGTAAATCTATTTTTTAACCCTTAATGGAACCTTAAATAAATCTCGTTGGGGATCCTGATCACAAAACGTGTTCTAGGGACACTCGAGGGTTAATGAGTAAATGATGAGGTTTGGCTGTGTCAGAAGAAATGTGTTGTTGTCGCTGAGGCTTGTTTAAAGCATCTTTTAGTGTACATTCTAGTTTATGCATTTGAGATTTAAGAACAATAAAATAAATGTTCTAGAAAGGTTTCTAAAGTTCTGGCTTTTCTTCGTTTTGCAGCACGTCCACAGTCGCAGCGCCCTCGAGTGTGCCTACAGAACACACCTGATTGCCGGTGTGGGTTTCTACCAACACCTGTTGCTCTACATCCAATCACATTACCAGCTGGAGCTGCAGGACTGCATCGACTGGACCCACGTCACAGATCCACTCATTGGTCAGATGTTAAAACAAACTCTTACCACAGCAATGGTTCTGGTGTGGTTTTAGCTCACCTGGTGCTTTAGGGGCTAAGTTTCTGATTGATTAATCATTCAGTTTGTCTCCTAAACCTTTTGTCTGTGTCATCTTATGTTTGAGCTCCGTCTCAGCTCAAGTATATAAACATAAGTACATACGGGATTTACGTTTCCTCTCATAACTCACACCCAGAAAAGATCTGATCACCAATTGTGTCAACAGGCCGAAAGAAACCCGTGTCAGCCTCGCCTAAAGAGATGGAGTGGGCTCAGATGGCCTGTCATCGGTGTCTGGTCTACCTTGGAGATCTGGGTAATAACGTGTTAATAATTCATTCTCTACCAGGCTCGTGGGGGCGTGAGACAGCTTGTGTCATTCAGCGTAGGAAGAGTTGTCTTGGTCCCATAGGATAACTGAGAACAGGCTGTTTGCTCCTTTTAGACCTTTGAGATGAAAAACTTTGATGTTTATTAGTCTGAACAATGTTTCATTTGTAATTGATTCATCTAAATGTTTTTATTACTGAAATAATTTAATGAGTGCTCGTTCTGATTTGTTATTTTTTTGTTAACTGGTTTTCTCCTCAGCTCGCTACCAGAATGAACTGGCTGGGGTGGAGACGGAGCACCTGGCAGAGCGGTTTTACCATCAAGCCCTGTCTGTTATGCCACACGTAGGTGAGTGATCATAACCTCCTCATATTTATGTGAGACTCTGCTGCTATTTTCAACATTTGAACTTTGGCTCAGTTCTCCTGGTTAAAGCTCTCATTCACTCGTTATTTCAGCAATTCTGTTGTGGTCTCTTGTATAAAGGAATGAAGCTCTGGTGCTCCTGTTTCAAGGGGTGTTTGTCAGAGAAGGGGGTGGGTGGGGGTTTGGGTTGGGATGCTCCGATCCGATCTCGTGATTGGAAGTAGAGCCCCATCACGTGATTTTCAGGTGGAAAAGATCAGATACTTTTAAATATATTCATAATATTAACACGTTTGTTATAATGTACTTCCTGAACAGGCTAGATAAAGTAAGGAAATTACAGGAATAAAGAAATAGATAAATAATAATAATACAAAACTTAAAGGACAACCTGGATGTTTTCTCCTTTTTTTAATTTTAATTAGTTGCTGAAATATCGGATCGTGACTCAGTATCAGCAGATGCTCAAAACTAAATGAATTGCATCAGGGGGGAAAAATGTGATGGGAAAATTCCTATTCTTGAGTCGTACTCATTAATATTTATGATATGCAAATTACTCGCCTCTGATTGGCTAACAGCAACACAACTCTTCCACTGCTTTTGTTAACAAAACTCTTTTGCACCATCAGAAACGTTTCCAGACATTTTAGAAACTTCCTGTTAAATTATAGCTTCATTTATCCCACTAGGTGTCATCGTACTGGTATTATCCAGGATTCCCACAGATGTGGGAATGGATGCCACCTTTAGATGGTCTCTCAGTCAAAGTTGAATTACTGACATTAATGGACTTTTGCACCGTATTCAGATTTTTCCTGTTTCACCTGTAGCTCCTAGTCCTCATTATGTATCATCAGTAATAAATCTTAACGCATCCATCCATGAATTTTTACACCGTTCTACAGGAATGCCTTTTAACCAACTGGGAACACTGGCCGGGAGCAACTTCTACAACGTTGAAGCAACCTACTACTACTTGCGCTGGTGAGGAACACAACCCCTAAACGTGTTATGAATGTAGCCTGTTCTCATCACACTTAAAGAGATTAATTTCTGTGTAGCATCCAATCAGATACTCCATTTGAGGGTGCCTACGGCAACCTCAAGCGGCTGTTCGACAAAGCTGCCAAGATGTACCACCAAGTCAAGAAGCAGGAAATGAAGAAACTGTCTCCATCTCGGCAAAGGTAAGGAGGATCCACCGGCCACGGGAGTCATTACAAAACATGTTAGACACGAGAAAGTTAAATAATGTAGTTCCTTAAAGATCTATAGTTCTACGGTTCATTGACTTCTTGGATAAAACCCATTTTCCTTTTTAATGTGTTCCAATTCAGATCCAAAGACATTAAGCGCCTCCTGGTGAGCTTCATGTACCTCCAGAGCCTCCTGCAGCCCAAGAACAGGTGAGCCGACCTTCCTGCTCCTCAGCTGTTTTAGTCGTTTATATAAAGATTTGATTTACAGGATTTTGATTTGATTTTGAGACGACTAAAACCAAATCTGTATGGTCTCCTCTTCCTCCTTCGATGAAGCCTGATGGAGACTGAGCTGACGTCACTCTGCCAGTCGGTGCTGGAGGACTTTAACCTGGTCCTGTTCTACCTCCCGCCTCCAACACATGGAAGCACTCATCATCACTGCCCCAGCGAGGAAGAGGAGGAGCAGCAGCACGCCGACAGCTCCTATCCCGTTCTGCCCGACAACCTGATCTTCAAGATGGTCGTTACATGCCTGATGGTGGTGCACAGCCTCAAGAGAGGAGGTTCGTTTTTCAGGATTTATAAATTTATAAATCTTTAAAAGGCCGTAGATGCAGAGCGTTTTGAAAATCACCAGCAGGTGTCAAACTATGTCAGAATAAGAGCAAACTGTTTTAGGCCTCTCTGCCTCCCTTTGTCTTCAGAAATGAGCAAAAGTATAAATATTAGTGTAGCAGGTCTCTGATGGATTCATTGGTTTAATACCAAGTTACTCATTTAGTTTTGCTGCAACCCTAAGAGGAGCTTCAACATGTTGGGTTCTTACTGTTAATTCTGTAGGAAGCATAAAAATACATCTTAGCTATAAATTGAAACCTCTGAGCAGAACCCTAGTGGGCCTAAAACCCTCTGACATCATCAGGAGTAAAGGTTTGTTTTCTTTAGTTATCAGCTGCCATCTACAGGTGAACGGTCTGTGTGCTTGTTGGTGAAACATCCCATAATCCTCTGGCTGGATGTTGATGAAACTCCCAGAAAACAATCTTTATACGTACATCTTCAATTCAAGATGGCCTTCACAGCCAACAGAATGGTTTTTTTTTGTTTTTTTACTGATGTTGAGTTAATATTTGGCATCAGTTATTTAGAGCTAACACGTTAGTGCTACGTTGTATAAGGGGTTTCTGCTTAAAACGTTAGCATTAGCTGTTAGAGTTAGCCCTTTTTCCCTGTTGGCAAAGATCTGATGAGTCATTGGACAGTTTCTGAAAAATTCTCCCAGGAATCATCGTTGTTGTGAACGCCGTTCAAGATGGCCGCTGCAGCTAATCAACAGTAGCAAACACAATGAATGGCGAAACAGCTACTGAGCTGACAGCTGATCTTAGGTCAGATTCACTCACAACACTTAATCCGAGTCAGGATTTTGTGTCAGATTAATCAATTTAAGAAAAATCCAGTAGAATTTTAAACCGTCTGAGAATCTTAATTGAATAACAGAACTTAAAAGAGAAAATGAAATGTGCTTTGTGTAATTTTAACATGAAACTGCTGCTGGGTTGGTTTCTGAAGGCTCGAAGCAGTACAGTGCATCCATAGCTTTCACTCTGGCCCTGTTCTCCCACCTGGTGAACCACGTCAACATCCGGCTGCAGGCCGGACTCGAGGAAGGAGAGAGCCAAGTGCCGCCGCTTCACAGTGATGCTGCAGGTGATGATCTCACTTTGCCCTCAACATACTTAAGGAGTTTTTTTATTAAAGATAAAAAATGTTTTATTCTAGATGACCTTGAGGTTCAAGAAGCGTCTGCTCCTCCTACGGACCACTCAGAAGAGAGGCTTCTGCAAAATGGCTCCCTGGAGCAGCAGGAGGAGGAGGGGGAGGAGGACAAGGAAGGAGAAGGCTGTGAGCGAGTCGGAAGCAAAAAGCTCAGCAGCGAGGAAGACCAGCACAAGACGGACGAGGAGAAACAGAGGCAGAAGAAGAAGTACACTCGCCTTTCTCGACTCCGCCGCCGCCGCTGTGCTCGCAAAAGCGGCCCGGGCGAAGACGAGAGCGATCTGAGCGAAGGATTCGAGAGCGAAGAAGATGAGGATGATGCAGAAGGGAGGGGCCGGGCTGATTCCACAGGAGGGATCACGACAGAACAACCGCTTAATCCTTCGTCTGACAAGAAGGAGACTAAGCCAGACCCCCTGGGTGAGGGAGGTAGCTGGGTGAGCGGCTCAGAGGAAGAGGAGGAGGAGGAAGGAGGAACAGCCTTCGATGTTGAGACAGACTCTGACATGAACAGCCAGGAGTCTCGCTCAGACCTGGAGGACATCGAGGACACAGAAAACTCAGAAAACATGGAGGGTACGGCCCGGGAAAACCAGGAAGACGATGACGATGAAGACCAACCTAAAGGTGGAGAGAGGGACGGCGAGACGCCTCCAGCCTCCAACGGGCCGCTCACGCCGAGCGACTCCAGCATCAGCAGCAACCTCCAGGCCATGTCCTCTCAGCTCTTCCAGGCTAAGCGCTGCTTCCGTCTGGCTCCGACGTTCAGCAACATGCTCCTGAGGCCTCAAGTTTCCACGGGAATCCCCACCCCCACGGACACCTCTGCTCCCCCCTCTCAAGAAACGCCACCTCCTCCTGTGGAGTTGCACTGTGACATGAGCCCCGGTACCGCCAACGGAACCAATGAGAATGGTACCAGAACATCACACATGACCCCGCTTCTGTTTATTATTTTATCTCATCTGATTTATACAGAAAAGTTCCAGCTCTAGACGCTTTTCTGTTTACATTTATTTTTGTTTCCTTTTCCCACCAGACATGGACTCCGACTCAGAAGGAAGTCAACGCAGCACTCAGTCCACACGCAGTGAGAAAACGCTCTTGGAGAAGCTGGAGATCCTGACCAATCAGGGCTTGATGCAGGTGGTGAAGGTCTTTGTTGATTGGTTGAGGACAAACACGGACATCATCCTCATGTGTGCCCAGGTGAGGGGACACAGAGATGAAGCTGAAGTCGGGGTTTTTATGGTGGTTTTTGACGAGCTGTGATGGTTTTCTCCTCAGAGTTCTCAGAGTTTGTGGAACCGTCTGTCGGTTCTGCTAAACCTGCTCCCCGATGGCAGCAAGCTGCTGGAGGCTGGTGAGTCGGGCTATTCAGACCTCCGTTACCTGTTTGTTGATGCAGCGTGGGGACCAGAGGATGAGCTAGACTTTGAGTTTGTCTTCTTGTGAGGCTTTGTTGAATTTTTTCCTTCTGACATGAATTATAATCTGTCCAAATTACGGATGGCTTCCTACAGAAGAGGCTTAGGGCCACTAAAATGAACAAAAAAAGACAAGAAAAAGAATTCTGACTTTTTTCTCAGAATTCTGACTTTTCTTCTCATAAGTCAAATATCAGAATTCTGAGAAATAATGCTGCTTTCACATCTGGCCCGGTCCGGCCGATCTAGGTATCGTGGGTTCGGGCCCGGACGGGAGAGTTTTGTTCACACAGCCTTCTCGGGAATGCTCTGGATTGCTGAAATCCCCGAAGACGTGGGGAAAGGACGCGCGGGAAGTTCTTGATGTCCTCAAAAAACAAAGGCAGGCGTGAGCCGAGTTGCTTTTGGAGACTCCGACTCTCAAATTAATCACATTATTTTATTAATTTGCTCCCTGCTCTCTCTCTCTTACTGAGACTGCTGTTTGTGTCACAACAGTCTGTGCTGGAGCTGGAGCTGGGAGCTCCTGCTGCAGTCAGAGAAGATGTTTATTCCACAGCACCCAGAATGATAATGAATCGTGCACACGGGAAGGTCCCGCTGGCTGACAATACCTACGAATCAGAAGCTCTCTCTAAATGTAGGCGTAAATTTGAACCGGCCAATCAGTCCTAGTGGGTGTGTTGGGTCACCTCAGCACCAGCCGGACTGCCGAGGAGCAGGTCCGAATAAAAGGGTCAGAACATAAAACGCACACGTTACCCAGATGTGAAACCAAATAAGCTATCCAGCCCAGTCCGTGCCGGCTCAGATGTGAAAGCACTATAAGTCAGAATTATTATTCTGTTCTTTTTTTGTCTTATCAGTAGTCCTAATCCTCTTCCACAGTTTTCAGATTTTTCCATCACTGTCTTAAAAAAAACCACTCAGGCATATTTGGAATATTCGTTTAGCCACGACCCAATAGGGAGTGCCGTATTCTGGTGATGAGGATACTAGGTGATAAAGTCGTGTTACCCTACACAACTTTTCAAGTCCGCATAAAGAGAGGGTTCACATAATTTACTCACTGATGCACAAAGACAATAATCTAAAATAAATCTAATCCGTTATAGTAAGACGTGAATAATTCATGTATTAAATGTTATTAGGTTGTCTTTAGTGTCAGTTTTTATTCGATCTCCTGCACAAACCTTACAGAAAAACTGTGTTCTCTCACTGAATAGTCGGCATGATATTTACATTAACGGCTGTGTCTGTAGCGGGTTTATTCATGTGCGTGTTTGTTTGCAGATCTGGGTCTGAATGCAGAGGTGACAGCGCTGCTAAACGAATGTGAGCAGCCAGGTTTGGTCCAGACTCTGCTGCTGCCCGAGGACGTGGCTCTGAGACACCTGCCTGCTCTCAGCGCCGCTCACCGCCGCCTTGATTTTACTCACCAAAACTCCTCCCTCAGTTCCCTGCAGGAGGTACGAACATACACACTTAAACACACAGGAGGGAGCTTTGGGTTCAGTGGGAATTAAAAATAGATGAAATATTTAGAAGAATTTTCTTTACCGTGCAGATTACCAGATCATGTGGCTGGTTAGCTTTCTGAATACATGGTGGAATGGCTTTGTTCAGTTTTTTTTATGCAAAGTTTGTTCATTCTTATTTTTTTATGTAGTGTTTTAGGAATTATCTGCAGATTATTTTAACTAAAAGCTTTTTAAAACTTTTAATTTACTCGTGCCGTTCATCACATTGTTTCCTTTATTTTAGATGACTGAAAATGGAGATTTACACATTTTGAACCCCTCTAGGTTCAAAAGGGCAGATTATCTTCAGCATTTCAGAAATAATTATTTTACTAACCCAAATCAGTGATTTTATTTGACTCGGAGCTGATTTTGCTCCACTAAAGCAAAAGCAGCATAGACTCATCTTGACCATCTGTAGTGTTAGCTCATGTGTAAAAACTGTTCTGTGCTCATCTCACAAGTACGGAGTGAGGAGGACGGCCATGAAGCGGTCAAAACTACAACAGAAATAAACTCGAGATACAGTCAGATTATGTAGAAAAACCAGATTAAAGTATCTGTTAAGATTAGAAATGTAAAAGTAAAAACCAGCTTGTCTCTGCTCTTCCTCCAGTGTGTCGTGCGAGTTTGTTGTATTCGCAGTTTTGGGCACTTCTTAACGAATCTCCAAGGCAACGTTCTTCACTTCAACCCCGAGGTGGGAATCTTCACCAGCATCGGCCAGGCCGAGCAGGAGAACCTGGTGCAGCAGGCCAAAGCCCAGTTCAGGATGGTGAGTGAGTGGATCCCAGCTCATCAGAACCAGGATGAAGGATAAATGCTCCTTGTTGTGTCTGTTGGTCTAAAATGACGTGAAACGTGTTTTCTTGTGTCGATGACCCAGGCTGAAGAGGAGGCTCGTCGTAATCGGTTGATGAGGGACATGGCGCAGCTCCGACTGCAGGTCTGTCCTCTAACTCACAGACTCTTTACACTCAGCTGTGTTTGATTCTCACTCATTCACCTTCTGCTGTCCTGAGCTCCTCGTTTATCCAGCATTAATCCTGTGGATTCAGCTGTTTTCTGTGCTGCTCCTGCAGTTGGAGGTGTCGCAGCTAGAGGGCAGCCTTCAGCAGCCTAAAGCTCAGTCGTCCATGTCTCCCTACCTGGTACCCGACGCTGCTGCCCTCTGCCAGCATCTCAATCTCATCCGGCAGCTGGCTGGCAGCGGCTGTTTCATCATCATCATCCCACGGACGGGTCGGTGCTTCACACAGGGGCAGAATCCTAAAACGTGTTGGGAAAGTTGTAGCTTTAATGATTTGTCCGGAAGTTCTATTCTAGAATAAAACGTGGATTTTTAATTGTGTCACTAAACGGGTTAAATAATAAAGTTCCTTGTTCTTAACACAAGATTGAAGTCACACTTTTCTATGTTTATGTTGTAGTGATTGACGGACTCGACAGGCTGAAAAAAGAGAACGCAGGTGCCCGGGATGGCATCCGCTTTCTGGAGTCAGAGTTTCGCAAAGGCAACAGGTGAGTTTCCACCGTAAAAACTACAGATATCTGGACAGAACCCAGGAGTAGATGCAAAATCTGAAGTTGCGCCCAACCCGATAGCTGGTTCCAACTAGTGTTATAAGCCCCGCCCCCTGCATGTAAATAAACGACGATACGAACAAAAACCAAAACCTTTAGCTGAATTCTGATGTACGACATGTATCATTATAAATAAATTAAAATAAATATTTTTCTTCCCGTATATAAAAAAAGTTGAGAGTCTAAGCTCCATGTCTCACAGTCACAATGTCACACAGGCTATTTTATTTATAATATAAGAATTCATTTGAAATCATTTAAGCTCTTTATGTGGGCAGGTCATATATCACTCATGATAATACCAGTCATTTTTTCTTGCTTCGTTAAAAACAACAACATGTAATGCTAATTTAATGGGGTAAATACATCCACTACGACTCACGTGGGTCACTCATTTATTAAAGTTGTGAAGGCAAACGTGGATGGAGTCAGACACTGTTCACTAATATTAGCAAGTAGGGAAAGAGTCATGGTAGTTTTGGGTATTTTGGTCGCTATAGGCTCCCATACCTACTACCTGGTTACATGGAGGTTTGGGATGTCTCTGCACACAAACAAAAATAGACGAAAAGGTCAAAACACCGACATCCCCCGAAAATTAGCCTTTCGCCGGCCCCGCCCCCAGAACGGCTATTGTCCAATCACACATCATAGCAACTGTTACTATCCGACAACTCCAAACAAAATGATGAAGCTAAGCCTAATTTACTACTAAGCATTAGCCTCGATAGTAGTCGTGTCTACTTCGTTTCCCTTCAGAATCTCCTCATCGAGCTCAACCAGCAACAGCATGAGTGCTCCCCCCGCCCACGGCTGGGCGGAGGTCCGCCTCCCAGGCTATCCAAGACCCTTTATAAGACACACCGTGCCGGCAAATCAGCGTAATATTACTTCAACCGTGTGTCTTATAAACGCACATTAAGCCTTGGCGCAACAGCGGGTGGTGTCATGATCACGTGATGAATTAATGCCGAGCTCCGGCCGGGAACTAAATTGAAAATGAAAGTAAACACGGGCATAAAAAGTTACATTTTATTAACAGACTCAGCTGAGATGATCAACTGAAGCGATGCAGAGCGCCGGGAGCTTTTCTCCGTTAGAGCTGCCTGCAGCTCAGATCATCTGACAGCTGACATCTGACAGCTCACAGGGACACCGCATCGCCGCCACCGCTCCTCGGATCCACGCGTCCCCGGACGCCGGACCTTCTCCCAAACTCCTTGTTCCCTGCTACGCTTCGCTCAGCGGAGCCGACACTAATGTATCCCTCCACTGCATACTGTAACCCTTTTGCCTCGATCTGGATGATATTGAGGAGGAATTGCTCCAAAAAATGTCGCTGACACGCATCTGTCTACTTCATTCCATCGCGGAAATCTGCGGAGCTGCAGTATTTGATCCGCTTATTGTTGGACTTGGTAACAGTAACTAAGGGGGGCGGGGCTCGGCGAAAGGCTAATTAAAAACCGCAATGTTAAATCAAAGTTTAGGGCAGAAACTTAATGGAGAATGTTTTATGACTCTAGAGAATTTTCTGTACGTTTTATCAGCACACGATCAACAAGACATGGAAAAAAAAACACGTGATTACCGCTTAGACGGAGAAGCATCAGAGACCGAGCAGCAGCAAGCTAGCAGGAGCGACGCCTGCTAACTCAAGAAATTCACTGGTTGTTTTTACCGATTTAAACTTTACTGGGTCATCTGGTGTGTTTGATTAAAATATTAATATGTTTTAAAGACTCAAGATATTCATCCAGTCCTGTTTATGACCAGTATGCTAGACCTTTACGTCAATTATGGTCAAAACGTTTCCGTTTGTTTAATTTCTGTGGCTAACCCTAGAAAACTTTGAAGCCTATAAAACAAAAGTCTTTTTTAAGAGTATTCTTCTAATTTCTTTAAATTTCTCAAACCTCCGTCTTGTTGAACCGTCTCCTCCGTAGGTACATCCGCTGCCAGAAGGAGTCTGGTCGCAGTTTTGAAAGAGATAAAGTGAAACGGCTGGACATTGAAGCTTGGTGAGCGTCTCTTCATTAAACTCTGTCAGTGGAAGGAATTTAGCTCTAATTCGACTTGTCGTCCTTTTTTTCCTTTTCAGGCATCTTTATAAGATGGTGGACAGTTGTCGGCAGCTAACGGTCTCCCAGAGCAACGGAGACGAGGACACAGCCGGTATGGTGACCATCTTAATGGGCCATGAAGTAGAAGAGCTTTGTTCTCGTTCAGCAGCAATGAAGGTGAGTCTGGCTGTGTTACTGACACCAGCTTCCTGGGATTTTAGCTTTTCCTTTAAACGTTTATCTAATCCACTTAGCCTTCTGCTACGTTTTTTCCTTATTATTGGTACATTACTAAATTCATTTTGCTGCAGCACAATATTTAGCTGGTGTTTGGATTTATTAAGGTTAGCGTCTCATTCTGGCTTCATTTAGTCAACTGAGAAACACAATTTGAAAGTGAGGCTCGTTGTGCACATTTTGCAATTAGAGCCTGTTTTTCTGTCACCTGTCTTATGGTTGGCACTCATTAGCGCGTGTTGTTCCTCTCTCTGCCAGTCGGCGGTCCAAGCGGCGAGCTTGGCGGGCATGGAGCTGAAAAACATCGTGGAGTTTTACCGTCAGTGGAAGGAGATCGGCTGAGAGTTCCAAAGGGGGCGGCTGTCGGTGCTGCAAACAGCTGATGGATCACAACACTCGCTCCCTCTATCTCTCCCACTCTCGCTCTGTGTGTATCTGCGTCTCCAAAGGCAACATAACAACTCAAAAGAAAGCTGAATCATGGAGTTAAAGCTCAGAGGGCTGGACGAGTAAATCCAGTGGAGTCAAATTTAAAAATTAAAGAGAAACGCGGGCGAAAAACTACGCTATAAGAAACAGCAGATCTCCCACATCACAGTTCCTAAACATAAAGAGTGACCCCTAGTGGTCGGAGGGAGGAAGCGGTGGGACGACGCTACCCAAATTCAAGTGCCCCTGGTTCACCTCTAACCAGGAATACACTGTAAATGTTAGGAAACAAGTACATTTGTGTTGAAACTGCACACAAACACTCACGTTCAGATGAATCCATATAGATATTTAGAGCAGCGGTTTGGATTTCAGTTCCCTTTCCTTCAGTCTACTTTTCAAATATAGGGTCAAAAGCCAGAGTGGTGCTTTGGAAGGTCACGGGTGTAACGTGACATCTTTGACAGCGGGAACCCACACCGACTACCTGACACTTGAGGCTTTCATCAATCAAAAACAAACCAGGCGCCTTGTAGCTCACAGGGTTCAAGGAAGGTTTGAGGAAGACGGAAGTAAGTTTCTACGGGATCGGTTTGTTTCCTTTGTGGCTTTTTTATTTAATTTTGATTTGTTTTTCTTTAATTGCGGTGTACTTTTGTGACCAGTGACTTATGTATTGTGCTGTTTCTGTCTGAGAAAAGAAAACATTACAGGCGTCGTCCTGTTTGAAGATTTTAATTTGGATTTTATTTTTGTACCCAAATGTTGTTTATTTTGCTTTTTGTAAGCTGAATCTGAATGATAGATGCAAGAATGTTTAAAGGAAAGGGACGAGGTCAGTGTGTGTCAGACTGAACAAACCCAAAAGATGCTAATCCAGAATCTATTTATCGAGTGTCACATTAGAGGGAGCAGGTTGGTAGAAGCTGACGGGCTTCTTGTTGTAATTAGTAGATAAAGGATCAGCTGACCCTTTCCTGAGGAATGTGGATTGTGTTTGGACCTCTGTAAACTCCTAAAATGTATCCTATCTACATCACCATCTCCATAGTGACTGTCCCATCATGCACATTGCAGAGGAAAACCAGTATATGTGTGTGGCCATGCATTGAACAATAAAAGAAACTGATGCTGACCTTGTGTCCTGTCTGCGTTCTGCTTTAAGTAGTGGTCATTTAAAGGCATCGAAATAACGGGGTAGAGACGTTTGAGGTTCCTCGGGCATCGGAGGAGAGTTAGGAATTGGGTTCATGTTGAGAAATGATGAAGATGTAACTGTTTTTGTGCTAATCTTCATACTATGTGTAAGCTACAGCAACATAGATCTGCCATCCATGCAAAAAATTAGTTTGTTCAAACTATCATTTTCATGCTTGTTCACTGTGATGTTCGGCTCTGCTGAGGTAGCAAGAGCTCGAGATATTTCCCGCGCTAGGCAGGGGGCAGCCTGCAATCTTCTGAGAACCCCTGACTTTTTCCTGAGACACGGCGGCTTGAATCAAGTCGTACACTCACTCGTCTTCTAAACTGCCTATTTCTCACTAGGGTCAGAGGGAGCTGGAGTCTATTTGAGAGCTGAGTGGCATGGCTACACCTGGATAGGTGTCCAGTTTATCACAGGGTTGGCCGTCATGTACGCGGACCCTCAACCCATCACATTTAGGGTGACCAGATCTCCTGCTTTGTGTGGGAGTCCCGCATTTTCACACGTTCCACAAATTAAGACTGTCCAGCATTATTTGACAGTTTCGAGTTTAAATCTTGCAGAAACCGTGTGGAGAAAGATGTGGCTGTCAATCAAACTAGGAGGCGGGTCTTAAACGCAGGTCTGGTAAAACCACCAAAACTTTATAAATCCAGTTCCTCCTCCTCTTTAATATAAATATTTCCAAATGGACAAAAACAAAGATTAAGATTTTTTTTAAAGCTTCATTAAGATAAAAGAGGCTAAAATATTTTCTTCTAAATGGCTAAAAATAAAAGTGTAGTACCAGCTTTCAGACACCGGAGGGTGCAACTTTTCATCTTCCCTTCTTTTCCAATTGCGGTTGGAAACCAGTGTTGTTCTGTTTTTTGCCAGCGGAGGGCGCAAATTCCCCATTCTTTCAAAGCAACAATACAGTGTTTGAAAAAAATTAGATGACGTATTGTGATGTTTCTCAGTCATTTTTTCATGTCACGACGAGGAAACCGAGATGAAACGGAGCAGAAAATCTGAGAGTCACTAAAAACATGTTGGTCAGAAGCAGGTTTCCCAGTAAATAGACAGGTTCATGCTAAAACCCAAAGAAGGTTCTAACACAGACAAGGTGCTGGGGTTGTGTCAAACACATTAAAGCTGAAACCTTTAAAGCACATTAAAAAATGATAAGAGAAATAAATTAAAGCCTTGATGACTTATTCTCAGAAATCGGAGAAAAAAGTCAGAACTCTAAGGTTAGATCTGACTTTTTCTGAGATTAAAGTCAGTGATGTTTTTTTTCTTTTCCCTAAACATTTACTATTAGAGATTTGTTGACATAAAAAACATTTTGTTTCTAAATTAAGAAGAAAGAAACTTGCAAAAAAGTATGAATATTTTTTCAATGTGATGCTGATATTAGTGGAAAATTCAACAGAAATAGATTTAAAAATATTACTGGTTCTTTTATTATCATTCTGTTGTGGAAATTCAATGCAAACATTCAATGAAAAGCTGCTTAAACCTGCATTTTTTTTTATTGTAGGTCTATCTATATTTTCAAAAGGAGTTGGTTTTAAAATCATTTTATCTAAAGTGATTCAGAGCCACTGTAGAAAGTAAGAGCCTGAGTTAAGTTGTGGTAACTTGAGAGGAACTATGAAATAGTATGACAGCTTTTGCTGTTTGCTTGTTCAACTTGAATTCAGATAGACATGAAATATATGATAATAATATAATAATAATGGTATGTATATTTAAAAGTGATGTTAAAAGGCCGAATAGAAGTTTTTTTTACATCTCTTTTTACTTTATCTTGTTGCATTGGAATTTCACGTTGTCCCACATTGAGTACCACATTTGGCGTGTTGGGATCTGGTCGCCCTATCACATTTAGCCATTATCTCTTTGGAAATAAGAGCACTTTAGGTATAAATACAAAAGTGAAATTTAGCAAAATAATTTAAATTACTGTTCAGGAGGACTGATATCAGTTATTATATTTAGCATTTTTGCCTAAGCCCCCCACTCCCCACCCCCAGAACCGCCCCTGGCACCTCAGAAAGCTTGAAGCTGGGAACTGAACCGGCACCCTTCTTGTTGCAAGGCATCAGTGATGTCATTTTACATTCAATATTAGTTTCTTTGAACTTTATCAACAGGTGAAACAAAAAGAAGTTTGGAGAAGAGTTAATGGTGGAGACCCTGAACTGGAGCGGGGCTTGGCTCCAGCACCAGCAGCTCCATACATTCCTCCAGTAAACGTGAGAGAGATGAACCCTCCTGAACTCCTCATGTGAGCTCTCCCGAGGGCCTCCCCTCCTAAACTAGGTCTCCGTGTGCCATTCTTTCTTTTCTTTGCTCCATCTCTTGCGCTCCCCGCCCCACCTCCCCAGTCCCAGGCCCGGTGCCCACCGCTGACCGAGCACCCAGAACAACCAATCCCCAGGCGGCGGGACCACAGACACCCCGACACAGGACTGATGTTGACCCAGTTTCTTGCTGGATCAGTGGGTTGGGACGCTGCTGAGTGAGGCTGCTGCGGGGGCTCTGGTGCGGACGGACTGGACTGCTGGGACAGGACAGGCATGAGAAACTCAAACCGGAACATTTAGAAGTTGGATCTGAGCGCCTGTCACGGTTCCGTCTGAGAAATGGCCACGCAGGGCTCGGTTCTGGCGCTGGGGAAATGTCTCGCCTGTCTGGAGTTCATGCGTAAGTAACTTATCTTGTTGTGTTTTTGCACAAGTCCTGCTTTATTATCAGGAATGCATCCCGTTTATTCTGCTGTTGTCTCTGTGCGCTGCTGCGCGTTTCTGGCTCCTGATCTGGAAAAACAAGGATTTCTTTATTTCCCTGCAAGGGAAGAAAAAATCAGGGTGGGATCTCCTGTCGGAGCCAGAGTTAGATTGTTTGGCTGGGTTATTGAGACTTTTTAAACTTTTTTATTCTAATAAGAATGAATCTCCTCCTCCTCTCGGCTCCTGCGCTCCGGGATCACTCCAAGTCCAGGCAGCGATGACCCGATCAGACCCATTAGTTGACAGCTAGGTCAGAACATTTTCCTCGGCTCGGGTGTTATTCAGCTGATCCGATCCCAACTCCGCGTTTCTCTTTCGAAGAACTGCAGATCATTTTTCAGGGAATCCACTCCCACTTCTCCTAAAGGGACCCTGGAGCCGTTTCCTCAGAAAGCGCGCGCACGTTTTGGAAACAGAATGTACAAAACAGAAAAAGATAATAATCTGATGCTAAAATGAACATGGGTGCAACACTAACACAGTTAAACACAGATGTACGGGTTTCTCTGCGCGTCCTGGATCTGGATGGGTGGTTGGAGCCCCCTGTTCTGGTTCTGAGGAGTCCTCAGGAACTGGATGGTCTGAAGAGAGAAACTTTAATGATGATGAGCTCTTCTTATGAAACAAACTCAAGTGCCTCTTCAACATTAACATTTAAATCCATCCTGTTTGGTTAGTTGGAGCTCAGTTCTCAGGGGACAAAAACAGCATGGGTCCATCCTGGGACCGGTTCCCAAAACAACAACAAATAATGTAGGAAAATGCACTCTGTGATTTCAGAAATAGGTAGGTCTTCTGTAAGGTGTTAAACAACTGGTAAGGTGTTTAAACTATCGACTACAAGGTTTAGAGGCTAGTTGATCTTGTTTGCGACTGCTTATGTGTCTTTTGAAGGACAGATCCATACATCCAAATATTTAATTGACTCAGAAGCTTTAATCTGCAACAAATCTAAGAAGAATTGGTTTAATTCACCAAGCAAAGCAGAAGGATTTCTCTGAAAAAGCATTAAATAGTGTTTAGATTTATTTAAAAGCAGCTTTTTATGAGCTAAAGTACATTGTTAGAATTAAACTGGAGACTCTTGAATTTCAATTAAGATGGGTTTTGAGCAATATAAAATTGTGTCATCAGTATATAAATGCACAGAACACGAAGAACAGCACAAAGGTAAAGATTGGAAATAAGAGAGGTCCCAAGGAAGATCCTTGAGGAACGCCTCTCGCAACTCCCCGTTGATCCAAACCAACTCCAAAGCTGTTTGCTTTTATTGAGAACGTGAACCGACCTTGATCTAATGCCAGTGAGGTGTTCTCTGACTGCAGAAGTCACAAGTAAAAACCATTTTGTTTGTGCACTTTAAGTTTTATGAACATAAACCAGGTTTTCAGATGAAACTCTTTCTGAAATATCTCTGTTTCACTGGATGATGCCGCTGAGTTGGTGTAGAACAAACCTATACTTACTAAGAATCAAAAGGGACATTCATGCAACATAATATGACACAATCAGGTAAAACTCAAGTCCGCTAAAATAATAAGATTATGAACAAATCTGTGGAAAGCCCCCCTGGTGTTTTCAGGTTTTATACTTTGACCCGGTTTTAGCACAACTTCAGACGTGATCTAAAGGAGGAACATGTGCAGCAGTCTGCTCAGGACAAGGTCTTTTTTTGTTTCTAAAGGGAGAAGCAAACTGCTTCAGAGTGAGCTGTGCAACTGTTTCTGATCATAAATTCAATTTGGTGAGGGATTGTTTGCAGAACAAGCTTGTTTTGATTGTGAGGAGCAAAAATAACCTCTGTTCTCCTGTGAGTGTTTAACGTGACAATGCTCAGACTTTGAATGAACTTAAACACGTTCTTTGCATAAATATGAAAAGGACAAAGAGCTGAGTTGATAAAAAAACTGGAAGTTTATCCTGAGCCAAATCAAACAGGATGTCCTCTCTGGACAAAAGAGTCTCCTCTCAGGTTTAGCGTGAAGCTTCATCATGTGATACCAGGAGAAAGCAAAGTAGAAGGAAAAAGCTGTTTTAACATGAAAATGGCCACATGTGCTGTTGTGATGTTCTTCCAGTAACAGTGAGGTCATCCGCGGGAACTGTTCTAACACAGATGTTGAAAAGAGGTTTCAGGTTCAGGAAAATACCAATAATCTAGTCTTTAAATTGGGATTAGGTGATGTTTGGTTTGATTTGTCAGGCAGTTCTGTGGTGTTCTATAATTTACAAAAATATAGACCTCAGAGAATCCACTACTTGGAAACGTAACAGATGATTTTCATTTTTTTTTAAGTTTTGGACAGCCGGTCACGGTCCCCCAGAAAATTTCACCTGCATCTAAGGCCTGGTTCACACGGCAGGATTTTATAATTGTCGGATTATTTTCAAGACATAAGGGACCTCACATGTGGTGATAAAAAAAATCATGGATGTATAAGTTTGGATATTACGGTGTGTTGTCGAGACGAAAAAAAGTACACACTACACACAAAACTATTTCACACACGAACACTCCCGTCAGACAGGAAATCTTACAAGATCAAACGTGACTTCAAAATAAACAAAAATGGCGGATAAGGAGCATGCAGCATGCGTCTGTAACCTTGCTTTTTCTGAATGGCTACACGTCACATTGAACAGGCAGCACGCTTGTTTTTCCTCTATATTGGACCAAGACAATCTAATATCGGTCCCAACATGCTTCCGGGACAGGCCAGAGCATTCTTATCACACCACACATGACAGGAATATCTTATAAGATTATTTTTAGAGTTATTACAGTAATCGGGGGGCCTTAAGGTTGTCATAAGGGGAGGATTGGGTCAAAAATCGTCATAGTTATCCTATTGTGTGAACTGGGTCTATAGGTTAAATGCTGTTAAGCCCGACAGCACTAGCATCCTGCAGCATAGCCAGGATCCTCTGGAGGTTTCTTCCTGTTAAAGGGGAGTTTTCCTCTCCACTGTCGTTACATGCTTGCTTAGTATGAGGATTGCTGAAACGACACTGACACTAGTCAGTGTCTCGATGCAATCTGCTGGGTTCCTTATATAGGAGACGTTTTTACTGATTGGCTTAATGAACTATACTGTATTGGAAAGTTTACTTTGTGATGTGCCTTGAGACGACTCTTGTCGTGATTTGGCGCTATAGAAATAAACGGAATTGAAATCCTTTTTTCAAAGTTAAATCATCTGCAAAGTCCAATTTGAGTAGAATCAGAAAAATCACATTTTAAAGAGTTATAAACATCTTACAAATAAAACATATAGAGTAACTAGGCTAAAGGGGATTCAGATTTAACATGTATATTTATTTTTGCCTTTAGAAAGCACATACAGCCTTTTTTTAGTTGTGGTGATGCGACCCACTGAGTTCCACTTGATCTAAATAGTTAAGTCTAAACTGGATCAGCTGGATTCTTTTTTTACTGCCACCCTCTCTGCTCTGCATGCCAACATATAGCAGAACACGTTCTTGGAAAATGACGTGTTATTTTAGGAATACATGCTTTCAACGAGTTATCTTTCAGAATCAGCTTGCAGGAATTCAGCTTGTCATAAAGAACATTTACAGTCTGAACAGAGAAAGTTTACAGTTTCTGCACTTTTCAGGATTTTAGGATTTATTACATACTTTATACTGTTTTAAACTGTTCTGATGCTTTCAAGTGACACACACACAAAAAGTAGAAAACAAAGCTTATGATGAAAATTTCACATTAATATAATGAAGTATAAAATTGTAGATATCTTGTTATAGTATTGATTTTAGCCACAAAGTTTATGTAATTAGTGGCAGCAGCTGCACTTGCATGCTTACCTAAATTAAAAATAGATTATTTTAATTTAAAAGCCCTACCAAGGACCAAGTTTGGAAAAAAATAGCTAAACGACACTCGAGTTATTCTAACCGGTGTTTCTCTGTTCAAATAAGTTCACTAAAATTTTAGGGCTGCATTTTTATCATTTAAATAGCCTGGAGATATGCCACCAATTAGAGTTTATGGTAAATATAGCAGGACATTTCTATTATTATCATATGATACTGCCCATTACCCTACTCCATATTTCTTCCTACGCCAGGCACTTTCTGAGCTCCGTACAATACACTATTGACCCATTGCACCTACGTCACCTCACATGGGTCCACCATATTGGATGACAAAAGCACAGTAAACAGTGAGTGAAACATGTATTGAACAAAGGGAAAAGTGGCGCCTGAGATTGTTTTTTTTGTTGTTGTTTTTTGTGATGTTTAGCATGGCTTTAACTAGTTCAAGCCCAGTTCACTTGTGGGAAGGTTTAGCACACGTAGGTGGGGCTCATAGAGAGTGGTTATGTGTTAGCTAGCTTACGAATGTTAACTTACGTTCTCCCTGCTGCTGTTCAACGATGTAAACAAGTTGCCGATTTTGCCAGAATTCACCCCGCTGGATTTATAACATTATGTGATAAACAGTGTTCACTTTACACTGGAGCTGAATAAAAAAACAAAACAAAAAAAAGTCCAGATCTCTGCAGTTTTTGTCGCTGGCGGGGTCACCGGGTTCAGCTGCTACTCTCACACCAGGGTGAGACAACATCTCATAATGGCGACGCTCATCATGCTAAATAAATAACGTAATTTTTGCGCACGTAATCTTACATTGGAACAATATTATTGTAATAAATAATTATTTCACGATTCACTATAGTGGACAGTAACACCCGTCCTCCATGGTGAAATATAGGATTATCAATACTAAATAAGTAATATAAACACATCACATTTATCATTTTAGGTCCATCACTGTCTTCCTCATGAAATATATGAACGTTAATCTTACCCAGTAAAACATGTTCACTGCAAATCCAAAAATACTTTGAGGACGGATAGTCCGTTGGATTGATCGCTGTGGTTAATTCCTGTTTTCAGTCTCCATCAATAGTTTAAAACAGAGATTACCAAAGCTGTGGGGCCTCATAGTGGGCCCTGAAACAGCAAGTTGGAAGTCTTTAATCCTTAATCATATATATTTTTTGCCAAATTTTTATCCCAAAAACAGCTGTTCTAAATGGAGGAAAATAGCAAAATACCTTTTGATGTTTTCATTGTCTAGTGCAGGGGTTCCCAAATGGACCCCAACCCCAACTCCTACACGCATAAACACATTAAATGTGATCATTTACAAACGTTATACCGACATACAGAGTTATAACTTTCATATGGAGTTCTGATTATACTGTAGGGCAGGGGTGGCCAACCCGTCAGAGACCAAGAGCCACTTTTTTTTACTGCGTTGCAGCAAAGAGCCACATCATTAACATGGGCACACTTGAACATGACCCATCCCTTCCTCTCTCACAGACACACAGAGAGAGAGAGACCTCTGCTCAGCCAGATTTATTGTAAATGTCACACACAAACATAATAAAGTAATTTTCAACAATGAACATTGTGTACAGTGTGCACTGTCGCACACATTCACAAACTCTCAGTTCAACTAAGTCCACATTAGTCCACAATAGTTTTCCTTTTACTGTGCATGTTGCTCAGTGGGACTTCTGGCATTCCTTGCCTTGAACAATCAACTTCAAATCTGGTTGGTATTCCGTTGTTGCAACTTGAAGCATTTCTCTCACATGGGTGTCAGTCAGAACAGATCGATGCTTTGATTTCACGTGTTTCAGGGTAGAAAATACAGACTCGCAGACGTATGTTGACCCAAACATTGACAGTATCTTAAGCGCAGCCCGTTTGACATTGGGGTATTTTTCCACTGGCACACTTTTCCAGAACTCTATGGTCCCTTCCCTTAAAGCAGGTTTCAGTTGGTCTTCCTCACAAAGATCGATCATCTCCAACTCAGCCGCAGCCTCATCTGTGACTAGTGGGGCTTTCAAACAGTCCGTCTCCGCATTAAATGGGTCGACGAGGAACGTAATCTGTGGTCTTTTCAGTTGTAGATCACGGAACCGGGTCACAAAGCTGTCGTGCAGGTTTTCAATCAGTGATGCATATCTGGCTCTTTGCTTATTCAGGGCAGCGCTGGTGACTTGCCCGCTGGCTTTTAGCAGAGTGGGAAAATGCGTTAAATCTCCTTTTTGAGTATGCGCCTTGAACAGCTTCAGTTTATTGACAAATGCAAACACACTTTGCACCAGGTCAGGCAGGATTTTTAACGTACCCTGCAGGGTCAGGTTCAGTCTGTCCAAGTGACACAGCATGTCAACCAAAAAGGCCAGATCCATAATCCACTTGGGGTCCGAGAGCTCTGGATAGTCCTTGTCCTTCTCTTCCATGAACAGTTTCACGGCATCCAAAAGCTCAAAGAAGCGAGAAAGTACCTTGCCTTTTGACAACCACCTCACAGTGGAGTGTAGCGGCAGGTCACCTGGAAGCCCTTGGTCCAGCTCAGCGATGAGATTCTTGAATTGCCTGTGGTTAAGCGCATGTGTGCGGATGTAGTTTATTTATTTATTTATTTATTTATTTAACATATATAAAGAGGATTAACCCCTTGAGATGATACATCTCGTTTTCAAGGGGGTCCTCCGTTTTGTCACTTTCACAGCTGTTCTCCTTTTTTTCCCCCAAAACTCCTTAGTTTTTTCATCCTGCCTTTTGTCAGTCTCTCCCTCTCACTGTCAGCGGGGCAATCAGACACACCTGAGCGAGTCACGCCCCCCTTTTTAAAAACGCGCTTTTTTATAAGACACACCGTGCCGGCAAATCAGCGTAATATTACCGCAACGTGTTTCTTATGAACGCGCCATGGCGGCATCACGTTCTGGGAATTTTGCGGCATTCGTGCCGCCACGCTTGGTAGTAATATTGCGGTAATATTGCGGCTTCGCCGGTCTTATAAACGCACATTAAGCGTTGGCGCAACAGAGGGAGGTGTCATGACCATGTGATGAATTAATGCTGCGCTCCGGCTGGGAACTATGTTAAAAATGAAAGTAAACACGCGCTTAAGTTTCACATTTGTAAACAGAACCAGCTGAGATGATAAACTGGACCGATGCGGTGCTCAGGGAGCTTCTCTCCGTTAGATCTGCAGCTCAGATCATCTGACAGCTCACAGGGATGGTGGAGGACACACACCTGTAGCTGGTTGATAAAATAAAAACTTAAGGAGCGCTGCTTCGATCGCAATAAAAAGCAAGTTATGTCCAAAATACACGGAAGTCCGCGACAGTGCAGAGACCGCCCCCATACCTCCTTTTTGCCGCCATCGCGTAATCTTATATAAAACGGACATGATTGCGCAACATTACCGCCACGGTCTGAGCTCTTATAAACGACCTTAACGCTCCCTGATGCCGCATCGGCGTTGCGGCAAATTGGCGGCATTGTTTTATAAAAGAGGCTTAGAGACATATGGAAGCATGTAAAAGACGAGAAGAAAAAAACAACCAGGACTGGCAAACTGCCACACTCTCCCCAATCATACCTGGGCACAGCATGGTTCGAATGGCCCTAATGTGAGTGCGCCCTAAGAGCCGCATGAAACCAGGCAAAGAGCCGCATGAGGCTCGAGAGCCGCGGGTTGGCCACACCTGCTGTAGGGTGTGTTATTGGGATTTTATAAATGTAATTTTTACAAATAAAATCTTGCTAACCTCACAACCTCAGCAAAGACAAAATTGTGGGGACCCTCTGCAATCTTGTGGGGACCCCATTGGGGGACCCGACCCCGAATTTGGGAACCCCTGATCTAGTGATGGTTGGGGTCAAAATTTGCTGCTTTTATTTGTTTTATGTGTTTAAAGCTGAACACTTTTGGAACGGCTAGTTTTAAGGAAACTTTTAAAGTCAAACATATCTGCTCCTCAGATCGGCTCCAGATATTCTTACATTCCTTAGACCTCTTATCTCTTTAACAGGATTATATGTTCCTCAAAATTCTGTTGAATTCTGTTCAAGTCTTCTGCCTCTTAGTGGAAAATTTAAGTACTGCAGACGATATAAGTGTCAATTATATTTTTGTTCTTAGGCTAATGTTTTAATATTGAAAGTCTTTTCAATAATTATATAACCGTTTTATTGAAATTAGAATATAAATAGATCAGTCTTTTGAAAAGAAAACACATTTTCTGATGTTATTTCCTTTTAGATTTTATTAAAAAAAACTTTTATCATTTTTAGGACTTTTAACCCTTTTGTTTATTAAAAATAGTGTTTATATTAACTAAAATATTTATACATTTCTCACAAAAGCAACTGAAACAAAGAAGTCCGAACTTCCTGTCACCACCGCAGCGCGCGCGCTCAGCCTCGCGAGCACATGGCTCGTGTTGTTGTTGCTTCGAAGGTCCACGTGAGCACCGAGGAGCGCTTCCTATTGGCTCGAGTGGGAGAAGAGACAAAAAAACAAACCCTGCAGCTGCAGAAGAGCGGAGTTCAGACCGAGACACGGAGAGGAGAGGACGGCCAGCCCGGACTACCTGTCACACAGCAGGGGTTAGAGGGAGGGAGCTGAGCCCGGTAAAGAGACCCGCATGGAGCAAAGGAGCGGTAAGTCCGTTAATTGGGATAATAATGATAGTAAGGTCCGTTCGTTGATGCGACGTTTTTACTGCCTTGGATTCTCATTGTTCAGCTGCTTCACAAAAAATAAATTCTGTAAATTAGAGTTGAATGAAAATGAAGAAAAACAGAAAACAACAAGAACTCTGAGAAGCTGCACGTGACTAAAGCTCCGGTTTCCCACCGTTTATGGAAGATTGTAAGACCACTATTGTTAACGAAAAATATTTATTTAAAACTAATTCAAATTTTGTTGGAAATAAGATATTAATGGATCAGATAAATTAACCTGCTTTTTTGTGATTAATTTGGGAGAAAACCTTTGTATTTTTGTTCCTACCAGGGGATTTCTTTATTTTTGTTTAAATCTGTGACTTCACACAAGTTGAGCAATAAGCAGAATGTTTGACACCGTGTCCCTTTGTCTGCCAGGACTCGCTGGCTCTAACTACATCATTACCAGGTTTCAGAATGAGCCAGATGTGTGTTTAGATTAGGTGGGAAGTTTGGTAAATGATCATAAATATTGTGTTGGAATGGAACTGTTGGAGTTACATAACATGTTGATGTCACATGGAGACAGTTTAACAGGAAGGTGGAGCGCCTTTGGGGAAACACTCCTTCATGACCTCAGGCTGAGTAAAGAGAACAAGAAGTCAGAAACCAGACTGGTGTGTGTGTGTGTGTGTGTGTGTCCTACAGAGTCAAAAAAAAGTATCCTAGCACTCTCAGCTGAATCCAAGTGGATCTGAGTTTAGATTTTATAATTCTCTGTGACAAATTGATCTTTCTTCCCTTCTAGAACTTTATTTTAAAAACAGCTTACTACAAACACGGACCGTAACCCGAGTTCGCTATAGGTCAAATTACAAGACTGCAGTAAAAACAAAGATCAGAAGAAAAACGGCGCAAGAATAATGAGGAAACACAAAGTAAAAGAAGAAGGGAATGTAGAGAAGAGACAGCTAAAGAGAAAATGTCTAAGAATAATTAGTTCATTCAGCACACATTTTGTTGCACCAAAAACTCACCTGGTGATCAGAATCATCCAATAATTCATCACGATTGGTTTAGATCCAGAGAAATAAGACCTCCAGTGAGATCATCAAGGTTCTAGTAGTTTTGCAGGAAACGTTAAACTTTTACGAGGCTGGTTTTAAACAATGCTCAGGGTCCTTTCGTCTGAAGGCCTTAAAGACCAACCTAAACATGTTTGGAACCAGTTTACAAAGATAAAAACGGTCTGTAGCTGGTGAACTGGGGGCTGGACAATAATTCAATAACAATATATATCGATTGATAAACGTATGGTGCAATAAAAAAAAAAATTCAATAAAAAGTTTCCTTTCTTTTTCCATTTTAGCCTAATTGGTAGCTTGTGCTAGAGTCATTACTTACACAATCAAAAACACAGACCCAGGCACGCTCAGTCACCAAGCCCTCCCCTCTCAAAACTAAACACACACCAATGTGACTTAAACAAGATGTTGCAGCAGGGAGAGGTGGAGGAAATCGTCCCAAAAAATGTTAAAGTAGTTCACCAGTGTGGCAATATTTTCATTTTTACAAGTCTGGAAAAAAAAAAAAAACAATGGTGGTATGCAAAATTTGCAGAGAATCAATAAAAACCAAGTCTGGTAACAACCAACTTGTTTTATAATAAAGTAATGACAGAAAATGGCCAAGGCTGCACTTTACATAGTTTTCAATAATTATTGATATCGATCAATATGAATTTTTTTTATCAATAAGCTTTTTTTCTAAATCGTCCAGCCCTAGGTGAACTGAGGTGATGGTTTAAGGGATCAAATGTTTACGAGCTGTTTGAAAATGTTACTAAGTAGGGATGTAAGAAAATATCAAAACACTGAAATATCATGATATTATATGTTATGATACCAAATCAACATTTCTAAGCAATTTATTGAATTTTAAATGAGAATTCACATGCAAACATTCACTGTATTTATTTTTTGTGGTGCAATTCTAACTCTGACTGCTAGGTGGCAGCAGTTTTATCACCTTCATGAGATCTCACGATAACACTGGGGGTGCCTGAATTTTCCAATTAAATTCAGTATTAAACATTTTAAATATCATCTGGCTTTCAGTGTCTTCATATATCGTATCGCCAGATTCTTGCCAATACACACCCCTATTCCTAAGTGTGATGCAGCAAAAAAGAAAATTAGAATAGAACCTCTCCTCACCTGTCTACGCTTAGGGAGACTTCAGTTCTGCATGTGGAGGAACGTTTTTGAAAAGATGCATTTTATAGTGTCCTCTTTTTTCCTCTGAGAATAACGAGAGAGTTATGGAAACTAGGTCAGGAGTCTGAGAATAAATGAGTAAATTAAAGTCAGACTTTTTTATGAGATGTTTAGTCTTTTTGTCTTTAGTCTTTTTTGAAAATCCACTATTTAGTTTAAAAAATGAAGAAAATAATCTAAAGTGTGGGTGTTTCTTTCTCCATGCTTTGTTGAGATTTGTGGAAAATTATTTAAAAAAACATGAATAGATCTAAAAATATAACCAGTAATTTTAGTCGTTCTTTTGTGGAAATTCAATGCAAATATTCCATGAAAAAACTGAAAAGATGATTAAACCTGCATTTTAATCATATCTGTGTTTAAAGTTTTTCAGGATTTTTAGTCAAAGTTTTTAGGAGCCATTGTGAAGGTCCAAAGGGCCACTTGTAGCTCCAGAGCTGCAGCTTGCAGACCCCTGGTGTAGGCCATATATCTATTACAAGTTGTTATTTTTTATTAGTGTAATATGTCCCCTTTAAGGGTGTGAAGGTGAGTAACGAACAGGAACAACGGGACAAAATAATGATCCGTCAGACTGGACGTGTTCGAGCAGGACCGTGGAATTTTCCACACTTTAACCCTCAGATCGCAGCCAGGCAGTCGTACAGGCGGTGCAGGTCACGTGTGTGTGTGTGTGTGCGTGTGTGTGTGTGTGTGTGTGTGTGTGTGTGTGTGTGTGTGTGTGTGTGAGCAACATGCCTTCTGCATACCCGCCTCGTTGCCAGTCTCAGACCCATAAAGACATCCATTGAGATGGGTCACATGATGAGGTCATGAGCGGGGGGGCTCTCCGATTGGTGGGAAAAGGACACAAAAACAATATTTTAGTAAATCAAAGCTTTCAAATTTCAGGAATATTTTTGGGAAATATTTCCATTTTTTAGAAAATATGGAGCAGAAATCTGTTGTACAGAGAATGGAAACATTATTCTGAGTTTGTCCAAGGATACCAGAAGTAGCATTTAGAATAAAAATGCATTTATCTCATCCTGTCGGGTTTCTCTTTAGCATATTTGTATGTGCTTTAAATCTTGATTTGCAGCCAAAATCTAAAGCTTAATAAAGGTCAACAAGTAAGAACCTAAAGTAGTTAATAATAGTTCCCAAATGTGCAAAAGAAGTATAAAATGTATTAGCCCATTTTTAACTTTAAAGTACTTTAGTATTTTATTTTATAAAAGACTAAATAAAACCGTAGACTAAACGTGGAGTTCTGACAGGAACGTTTCCCAGAGGTGATGCCCGTTAAGCCACTAATGATGGAATCTGCACATAAAGTAAGACTTGAGCACAAACCAGCTTATGTTGAGTCTTGCACCAGTCGCTCTTTAGTCATGGGAATTGTTCAGCTTTTTGCTGCCAGAACAGAGGCTCAAAAATCAGATTTTTTGTTGTTTATTGTTTTGAGTCAGTGAATGCACCGTAACAAAGCACACGCCCTCCAGTGACTAGAGTATCACTGTCCCAGGGTGGGGACGAGCGCTGGCTGTCCTCCTGCAGGACCAGATAGGAGCCCATGTCCAGAACAATGTCAAAGTCCTGTATGAGACCACATAATGCAGAAAAACCCTCAAACTGAGCTTCATCAGTCTGTTTGCTCAGGTCTGCACGTCCTGAGTTGCAACAATAAAAAGAACAAAAGGTTTTTAATCAATAATTAACCGGTTTAGGTGGTGCTCTGATGCATCCGCGTGCACGAGAGCAACTGTTCTAGTACATGTTTAACTGAGTTCTCCATGAATTAGATCATTTGATAGAAAACTTGAATAATACAACATTTCACAGCTGCCCAGGCTTTATGCACAACAGCGTGCATGTGTGCGCCCCTCCAGTGTAAACTCAGGAGAAACAGCTACTGCAGCACTCGCTGTCCTGACTGCAGATATGTTTTCTGAGTATGGAGGACAAGAAAAACAGAGACTAGTTTACTGATTTAAATCTGTTTGTTTTCTACAAACCGGTTCTGTTTGCTTTAACGAGACGAGGGTGACAAACGTTTTTCTCATGAACTCACAACAACAATTCTAAAGAACGAAATTAGAAAACAGGAGGAGCATGACCACATGTTAGATGTTAGAAAAGCCCGACGGCTCTGTCAAAACAAAACTCCCGATGAGCCGCTGGAGGACTCGACGTCCCCTAAACCTTTTATTTCTGCCGTTTATCAGTGAGAATAATATCAGGAAGCTCAAGATCTGTCTTGTTTTTTAAATTAAATACAGACTTTTCTAGACTTTTGGGCTGAAAGTCGAAAATACAAATAAAACAAAAAAAAGGAATTGATGTGGATGTTTCTGTCTTTATGCTTTCTGCAGAATATAAAATAACTCAGTGAGTTGTCAGGACCACTCATCCATTAAACATCAGTTAAACAATAAATCAAACCTATTCAACAGCATTTGTTTTAATTTGCTGTTTTTAGATAAGCTAACATAGAAAAATATGTCATTATATTCATATTTTTGATCCAAAACAAAGACTACGTACCTTTTCTTCTTTACTTTACACAGAGTTATTTTTCTAATTGTGAGAGGCAGAATTACACAGAAACATCTCGGCTCCTGCCAAAATATTTATTTTAATATAAACCAGACTCTGAGTTTAGGAATTTCAGAATAAAACAACACAAACGTCTCCTCCTGGTCTCAGAGCTTAGATTCCTGCTAACTGTGACTCAGGACGTTTGGTTTTTAATCTGTTGGCATCTTTTGATTGAAACTTGTAAAACAAAATGTTTGCCTCTCATCACTTGTGTCAGCCGAAGTGTTTATTGACTCACGCTTCGGTTTCAAACTCAGCTCCCTAAACCTAAAGGCTTTGATGTTCAGCCTGTGTGCTGCTGTGCTTTTCAGCCACCAAGAATGCAGGATTTGTGCCAGTGTGTGTGTGTGTGTGTGTGTGTGTGTGTGTGAGATGCCTCATTTCTATCCAGCGCAGTGTGTAACAGCCAACCGTTGGCTCCTGCAGCCTGAAGGCTTTCAGACTCCACAAAGCCGACTTTGTCACAGTTTGGAGGCTTCATCCTGCAGCTGGGGGGCAGTAAGCAATGGGGCCCCCATGAGGCAGGAACTGTAACTGCAGGAATAAATGTTAAGACAACGCTCAGTCTCTGAGGAGGTGCAGAAGAAATACGGTCTCACCAGAATAATTTTGCTGATGAAATTTTTACATTAAAATTCTGTTGTTGAATTTTTTAAGATGAAATTCTGCAGTTGAAATTTTACGGATGAAATTTTTGCAGCTTTTTTTTTTAAAGTTAAAAAAATCAAACCCATAATGTCACAGAATAAAAATGTAATGTAATGTTATAAATTCAATGTCTATAAAAAGTCATATTCTGCTGAGACTGTATTTGTTCCATATCCGTCAGCCAGAGCTGCTGGATTCTAGAGAAAAATAAAAACTAACAAAAAATCTAAAATAGTGTCCTATTATTATGGTGGATTAATGATCATTTAGCATTTTAATAGAAGAATCTCCAAAATGTCATTAATACTGACATAAAAAAATAGTACCAGAAAGCTTTTCAGCTGAACAGTAAGCTGACTTTCCCGTCCCGTTGCTCTTTTCGGTAGTCAAACGCTGTCACCGAAGCATGCCAGGAAGCACGCTGATAACTTATCGGATTCTGTTCTTTTGTTGGAGGAGCGTTCTCTGATAGACGCGTCGTTGCACGTTTGCATCGGGTCACAGCTGATTCCCGTGTGACAGCCAGGCATACTTCAGCTCTGTGTCCAGACTCGTGTGCCACAAGGAGAGATTGTTCTCTAAATCTGCAAACGCGTCACGCTGCACGACTCTGGCATACGAACCTGAAGTTGAGGAATCGGCGTGTCGCTCTTAAACCTGAGAATCAGTCCTCAAAAATGCACAAGTGTGAGTGGACCTGTCGTGAACGTAGGACAAATTTAGCCAGATTATGTTTGGTTGAGTTTAATCAGACTACTGTTATAGTGAATATCTGTTTCTGAGTAATGTAGAATTAAAATAACAGATTCCCACTCTTGCTGACTCCTGCAGAAAGGCTGCAGGCTGGATTTAACCCTGTGAGGTGACGGGGCCACCATGCAGACCCATGTTAAATCTGCAGGAGTAAATTAATGACAAATGAAGTAAAAACAGAGAAGTTTTCACATTTTAGGAGCTACAACTCAACAGAAATGTTGTTGACTTGTTAGAAGAATCACGAGATGCTGTTTCCTGAGCCGATCACATCAGGGAGACTACAGAGTCCAGTCTGGAGTCTAACAGCTTGTCTTGTCCTGCAGTGTTTCCGGTGTGGCGGGGGATCGGGGCCGGCAGCAGCATCCGGTGGACCCAGGGCTGGGAGCGCTACTTGAAATGGGAGCTGGCCAGTCGGGACCGAGGGATCCGAATCCCCGTGTTTGACTACCCAGTCTGGTTGATCCTCTGCCGCCAGGGCCACACCCGGCTCAGGGAGGTGTGTCAGAGAGGGAGGGGCGCCATCAGACTGCCCACAGACATGCTGAGCATCAACCTTCCCCGACTCGTCGACATCAATGAGGTTCCCAAGGTAAGATGAAGCAGGAACCTCCAGCTGCAACGTCTTGAAACACACATCGGGTTCTTCACCCAGCCTGATGGATATTTGAATTTTCATACAACAGTTCCAAAATTCCCAAATTATTTACAAGGTTAAAGCCATACTATGCTACTTTTTCATGTTTTTAAATCATGTTCTTGAGCCAGTATGTGCTAAAATGACCCTTTAGGGGTTAATGAAATGTCACTCAGACCCCCACGACCTCTGTGGCCAGAATTCCGTACTTGCAACTTCAGAGTGGCGCTCCGGTCTCTGTTGGACCTAGAAAAATGGAGCTGACATGCCTGGCGCTGCAGTCTGCTTCCAGCATGTTTCCAGCATGTTTTAGATCATGAACACAGCTGATTTGTTTGATTTAGTGATGAACCGCTCCTGTAGACACTAATGAAGGCTGAGGAGACATTTCAGCAGTTAGATTAAGGTGTTAAAAAGACGAACGCACAGCGAGGAGATAAGTTTCACTTTTGGTTTCACTAACTGGACACTAGGGGGTGCTAAAAACAAGCCAAAACTACAAAATGTACCTTTAAATGTGTCTTTAGCCATTTGACATAAAATGTAATGAGGAAAATCTCTTTAGCTATATTTCACTGGCAGTAATAGGAGTGATAAGCAAGTGAAGTCGAACAGGAAACACCATCACCACATTCGTCCCTGTTTTATTACCTCCAAGCTGTGAACTTGTGCAAGCTTCCCTGTGCTCCTTACCACCTGAGATGTTTTGGTGTATTTGCATCCAGCGGACGAGTCGTGTTAGGAATAACCTTCACAGTTCAGTAGGGAAGGAACGCGGTGGCCGATGGTGGCTGAGAGACGTGTCAAGAGGAGTCGGAGTCGTGCGGTTCAAGCATCTGTGCCGGCCGGCGTCCACTCTGCTGGGGTGACCCTGGATCGCTCCTAGAGCAGTGTCACATCCTATTTTCCTTTCTTTTTTTATATTTTCATTTTTTTTCTGCAGTTTATAACAAAATTATTTTTAAGAATGAAATACATTGAGAGAAGTTGTTCTCAGCTTATTTTTAACAAAACAAAAAAATCTTTAATATCTGTTTTACGTCCCAAACGGAATCTGTTTTAACTTGATAACATTTCCCTTTTACTAAATGTTCTCAAATGTGTTTATCTTCCCTCTGAGGAGTGTTGGATCCAGGCTTTTTAAACCGCTCCAACACTTTCTCAGTAACATATAGTTTGTGTGACTTCTCAGAGCCGCTGGACAGAATTTAATAAGGGTTCAGTAGAAAGTTCACTTAACCTGTGGTAATAAAAGAAAGATTTAATCTGCTAGTTTTAGGCGTTTATCTGTGTTTAACCAAAGTTTAAACTGCTCAAGTTCAGGTGAGAATATACCCACGCATACACACACACACACACACACACACACACACACACACACACACACACACACACACACACACACACACACACACACACACACACACACACACACACACACACATACACACAAACTTAAACCAAAAATGAATTGTGTCCTTTGTCCTCAGGTGTTCAGGGAGGACAGCATCATCTCTGGATATCGTCACCCACAGAGCTCCGCGCTGGACTGCATCCTCAGCAGCTTCCAGATGAACAACGAAACCGTCAACATCTGGACCCACTTCCTGCCAACATGGTGGGTTCAAAATCACCAATTATCGGTTCATTTCATCTGCTTTTTGTTCACAGGTTTGAATTGGGGTTTTATACACAGACGTACCTTAAAGACCAAGTTCACTGAGAAACTGTTTTTACTTCACTCTGAGTTTCACGTGCATGCTGAATGTGATGTGGTCTGCTACTCCTGTTTCACCCATCCTGGCTCACGACAGGAAGGCTGTTGTTGATTTAGCGTCCTTGAGAGAGCAGAGCACATCTCTGATAGTAGAAGCTAACCGTTAGCATTAGCAACTCCCCAACATGGCAGAACTCCTTCAGGCTTGTGTTATTTGTGAAGATAAAACATCAACGTTGCAGAGCAAACAAAGTCAGTGGTAGAGTTGCTTTGCTGTTAGCCACTCAGAGGCGAGATGTCCAAAAATCATTAAGACTCCAGATCCTGCCGTTGTCTGTTCATGGCTAACTTCTACTTCCTGAAACAGCAGCACCAGAGCTTATTTCCCCACAGAGATTGACTCACAAGGCATTCATTTACACTAGAGACCACTGCAAATATATTGAAACAGTGAGTGAACTTGGTCGTTAAACTGAAGGTGTCAATGTTATGAGACAGGATGCAAACATCAGCACAGACACATCTGGATCAGCTTTCTGTGTTTATGAAAACTGTTGTTGCAGGTATTTTTTGTGGCGTTTCTGCGCTCTCTGCACCACCATGAACTTCCTGAACGACAGCTACACCTGGCCCCTGCTGGTGTACATGCTGCTCATCTGTATTTACCCCTTCACCTCCAGCTGTGCACACACCTTCAGCACCATGTCCCCAGAGTCCCGCCACATCTGCTACTTCTTTGACTACGGAGCCCTCAGCCTCTACAGCCTCGGTAGGACACCACTCTGATGGATTTCAGTCACAGCACTCATACATCTAGTATCTTGCTGGGTTTCAGCTGATAGCAACTAGTTGGAGACAAAAAAAGCTAATTTTTTTATTTAATTTTTGAAATTCTTGACAATATCTATGACTCCTGACACTGCTAGCTGACTGGTGATACAGCACTCAACCTGAAAATGACAAAACTTTGTTCTTTAAAGTGTCAAAACAGAGATGTAGTGATTATGATCATGCTATTCAGGAGAGGAAGATACTTACAAATAAAAAAAACTCAAGAATTCAGATCTCTTCATGCTGAGAGCATGAAAGGGAATGTTTTTATAAACATATCAGTTTATTTTCAATTTCCATTTAGTCTGGCCTCTAGCTTCTATTTTCAGGAACTGAACAGAAAACGATTCTAAACATTTTCCTAGAGGAACGTGGTTGTGCGATTCCTTTTGAACGTGTTTAAATCCCGAGTGACGTGAGAGTGTGGGCGTTGAGACTCGTGAGGAAACCGAGAACTCTCGGAGGAGACTAGAGACCATTTGAGATTTGTCGGCAACAGTCGCTGCCCAGTGACAATAATGCTCAAGATCCTGTTAAAGAGAAGTCAACAAATCTGGATGGAACAAACTTAACTTTTAATGCATAAAGATGTAAAAATGTTGAAAAATCGTCCTCCTTCACAACATTTAGTCTTTTCTAACATTCTTAGTTTTTTGGACTCAATGTCTCCGGAGCACAAAGTGACTGTTCCTCCCAACGTTGTCGCCTGGTTCTCCTTAATAACTGAACCGTTTCTGATTTACATATCAGAGTAAACACGATAACGTTCTGCATCAGTTAGTAGAAACGTTTACTTGTTCTGCATCAGAATCCTTTGCTTGGCTGCAGATTAATCTGATCTACCTGCTGATGGAACAAAAACCTGTTATGTAAAAATAAAGTATCGGTTTTGTTTCCACCTCCTCGCTTCCCTTCCCTGTTTGAATCTTAATGTGCCATAAAGATTATTTGTGCTACTATTTGAAGAATACTTCATCTCTGGTATAAAACATCATGGGTCACTTTTGAGCAGATTTGAGCACATTTTTCAGTTCCTTACCACCTGCCATCCTTTCTTAAAGGTGTCCTAGAATGCAATTAATCAACAATCTAAAACAGATCTTTGAGCCTCTAAAAAGCGTAAGAAATTTTTTTTTGGCTTTCATCTGTCCCAGGAGCCCTGATACAGGCCAGTCTAAACCCCCTTACTCAGGCCTTCAGTGAAAAGAGCTGTTGACCCCTCCCACTCGGCCAGGACATGCTGATTGGTTGGTTTCCCCAGAAGGCCTCAGACACATGCAGGTTTGAGGAGGCGTGGCTCCCCCTTATGACGTGTTAAGGAAGGCTTTCTCAGAACAGGAGGTTTTCTCTCACCTTTTTCAACTTTCTAATTTACATAAAAAGTAGGTCAAACACGGCTTTGACTTTTTGGCATGCTACTGTTGACCACCCAAGCTGTCTTATTCAACAACAACAAGGAAAATGTTTGTTTACATTCTAGGTCCCCTTTAATGCATTTTGTTCTACTTTCTGATTTTTTTTATTTAATCTGCAAAGAGAAATTTAATCAGTAAGAAATAATCATTGCAAATCTACCTTATTCCTATCCCCGTCAGCCTTTGCATGAAAAATGCGACCAACTTCCAGTCCACATTTGTTTACATTGAGACGATGCGATCCCTTCGTGCTAATCCTCGTTTTATGGGACGGAAAACGTGTGTGAACACCAGCTGTCACACTCCTGCATGTTCTAAACATCACTGTTGTAGCAACAAATTAAATTTTCTCTGGTTGTTAGTACAACTGTGAACAGTGTAACATCTTCCCGAACCGCGTGAGTACGCAAGGCAATGGGTATGCGCTACATCTAGTATGTCATAGGATGTTGCTCACATCATGGTTTCTCCACGAGTCTAGCCAAGAATAAGGTGGATACAGACACTGAGGAAAATGGATTTGTTGTTGAATTCAACACTTTGCTTTTATTTTTACTTCTACTTTGGCGCCTCCTAGTGGCGTTGATTAGAAAAACAAAGATTAGAAATGATTCAAATATTTTGAACTCCAATGACATTTTAATTATTAATGTTTATTCTTTATAACTTGGTAGAGCTGAAAGTTTTAGTTTCATTGTCTATTGAGACAAAAATAAAATAAAACTATTTTTAAAAACATAACTTGGGAGACTTTAATGATTTTGTGATTAAACAAAAATAATAAACAGAATATATGGAATTTAATCAGTAAGTGAACCATTAATGGAAGTTTCACCTTTTACTTTTTATATGCTATATATATATATTTTAATATGATTATTAAATAAATTGTTGCTTCAGATTGAAGTGGGTGGATTTTTTCCTTACTAGATTCACACTTTATCCAGCACCTTCTTATAGATGAGAGGTGTTTTTTCTATTTTTTGCAGAAAGCTGAACTAAAAAATGTATTTAAATGATATATATATATATATATATATATATATATATATATATATATATATATATATATATATATATATATATAGCTTGTTACATTTCTTAAATTTAGCTATTTTTTGCAAACATGTTTAATTATATGTAGCATGAATGGATGCCTGACTAAAGGACAGGACCTTGTTGGCTCTTTAGGCTCTTAGTTACCTGCAGATTGTCACAAAAACAAAATTTGCTCCCATTAAAAAAAAAACTGAATAACTATAAAGTTCTGAGATTTTAGCAGATAAAAAGGATTTTTGCATCAAAAGACACCTTCACACAACATAAGAATATGACCTTTTAGATTTATTGAGTCATAATAAGATAAAATAAGTGAAATGTAAGCAGACGTGCTGAGCTGGTGTTTGTGTGCAGGTTGTGCCATCAGCTACGGATACTACGTGATGCCAGACTGCTGGCTGAACACATGGCTCCATCACTACTTTGTTCTTATTGCCGTTGGGAACACTTTGTTCTGCACCAGCATGTCTTGTTATTCCAGGTAAGAAACTCCCAATAAAAAAACCAGCTCTCCCAGTTTGTGCAGCTCTGGAGCTCAGACTTGTTTTATAAAAACAAAAACCATTTTAACATTTGTGTAAGACGTTTAAAAAAGTAGGAATCTGAAACAGAAACCTTACAGGATCTGCTGAGATGTAACGGTTCTTTGTTTTTTCTGCACAGATTCGTGGAGCTGCAGTTCCCCAAGAGAAGTAAAGCCCTTCGAACGGGAGCGTTTGTCGTCCCGTTCATATTTGACACAGTTCCTTTGTTTTACAGGGTGAGTCCTCACAAAGACGCCGTTCTTGTTAGTTTTATCCATTTAAAATTCACTTGATTATGTAAAGTGTTCAGACCTGATTAATGAGACTTTAGTCCATTAACTCAAGAATCGGGCTCGCTGTTCTAATCTAATGAAACTAGTTATTACCGTTAATTAACTTCAGAGAGGATTGGTTTGTTTTATGTAAGAAGGCTTTCCTGGATTAGATGAGAGGTTCTGTAATAGTTTTATTAAAACGTGTGTGTGTGTGTGTGTGTGTGTGTGTGTGTGTGTTTGTGTTTAGATACTTCTGTGTTTCTGGGGAGGCTGCAGCTCCAGTGACGCTCTGTCCAACCACTGTTACCACCTTTTTTTTGCCTTTCTCACTGGTTTCCTGTTTACCGCCCACCTACCGGAGCGGCTGGCCCCCGGGCGCTTCGACTACATCGGTATGTCCCCCAATGTCCCGTCAGGTCCTATTTTAATGCCGGTTGCACAGAAAAGATGCCCCAAAAGTATCAGTTTCTGATGTGCAGTTGACTCCTTTTCAAATGTGTGAGACGTGAAGCTCAAAAGAGTCGATTTGGCAAAATGGCAGCCAGTAACTTAGAAATAAATATGACTATTAACTTCAAATTCTGATCAAATAAATAACAATAGGAAATTATTTTTTCTAAAGATTGATCTATTTATAAGGTAATGCCATTAAAGTAATTATAAAGTTGTTTGAAACATTTATACAATAATAAAATACAATTGCCACTTATCTCTTGCACTACTTAGATCTTCCACAAGGGGGCTGAAGGCTTACAGAATTCATTGGAGCAGACATTTGAGGAGCTTGTGGTGCAGATATGATACATTTAGAATTAAAGGATTAAAGCCAGGATCTCACTAGGCTTTTAGCAATGAATCACAAGTTGGATTCATTGGAGTTTTCCAAAAATCTCATAATGTCTGCAAAGATTTTCAATTTTGCAGACCCTCGCTACCAAGGACCATCAGTGCCACGTTGGGTGGGACAAAAATGAAACACGGGATTGGTGTTGAGAAAAAAATCTTTGAAATGTTGGAAAAATGGTTACAATGTGACAAAAACGTGAGGGTTATTCATTTATTAATGCTCTTACACTCAGAGCAGCCCCTACGTAATTACAAGTACAAGATCAGGACATTCCATTCTATTGCATCACTCTCTGAGCCGTGCTGCAATGAAACGGGATACTAATGCGCATTAAAATCAGCATTTCAGCCAAATAAAATGGATAATAAATGATGAATTTTAGTCTGGTGATATTTCATCACTCAACAATAAAACAGTAAGACATCATTTAAAAACAAAAGCTGTAGGATGAATGCATTTATGTTTTACGTCTTTGATATTTTGATTGCATGAAACTTTGAGAAATAACGAAGTCAAATTTAAAGTGAAGTGATGCTTTCACTTATATAAAAATGTTCGTTGTTGAGGACTTGCAGAATCTGGGATTGTTTGGGTTATTTTCTTTTTTTTGTAAACTTACTTCTTTTATAATTTAATATTTTCCTTTTATCCTAAAAATGAGACCACTAATTATTTAATTCAGGCATTTCTTAGTTCTCTTTTACATTAAATAAAAAAAAAATGTTAAAAATTTTGACTTTCCAACTTTCGTGCTGAATCCTGGTTTTCCTCTCTGTAGGCCATAGCCATCAGCTCTTCCACGTCAGCGCCGTGGTGGGAACACACTTCCAGATGGAAGGGGTCATAGCGGACATGTTGTCGCGGAGGGCGTGGCTCCAGACCCACGGGCTGATGCCGTCCTTCTTCGGGACCATCGGGGCACTCGTCGTCAGCCTCGTTCTCAACGTGGGCCTCATCGGCCTTTTCAGCGTGCCGCTGCTACGGAAAACTCACCAAGCCTCAGACCAGCAGCAGACCTCAACTTGTGAAAGCAAGGAGCAGTAAGGGAGCGAATCCTCCCCTCACCCAAAAAATTCACTTTCCAAAGGAAAGGTTTTCTGTTTGTCAGCTCAAAGTAGTGCTGTTTTAACAATTTCTCTTATTCAGAATGTTTTGTATTCCATGTTCTAACGTTGTTCCGCTCCTCCGGTGTTTGTGTGAAAACTCGGAGGCTGACGACCCGGACAGGTCAGCTACGTTTTTATGTTTGGGTTGGAGGAAGCTTCCTGTCACAACACAACACCTAAACTGCCTTAAATGTCAAAATTAAACCTCAGACTGTTGGTGATTTATTCTAAAGTCTTCCTAACTGGACTGGTTGTTGGAAGGCAGCACGGACAAATACCACCCAGCTCTACGTAAAATAATGCAGATTGGATTGGCAGCTCTTAAACATCCGCCTATTGATCCCACTCCGCGCTGACGGGAATTGATTTCCAGAACCGTGCGGTTCTTTTTTTTTTTTTTATCTGATTGCCTGCCTCATTATGAGCCACACAATCCACCCTCAACAGGGGAGGGGAAGAAAACGTTAGTGAGGCGGTGATTAAAAGACAGGTACCACTTTTTTATTACCTTAAGTTCCCATGGCAACGGTGGAGCAGCCTCTTGCCCCCCAAAGGTCTTACGCTGGGAGCAAATGGCACCATTCATCTCTTGTTCTGCCCGTCAGGAAACTCGTTCCGAACATCAGAATCTCAACAGGCAGGAGAATTAAAGCAGAACTGGAGAAATCTGATTTTATAGACTTTTATTTTTTGTCAATTATATTTTGATGGGATGAGAAGAGAAGCAAAAATGGCGAGAATTTAATCCTAACATGGGGTCCTATTAACATTTATGATGTTTGTAACTAATTTACATTAACAGTCCTTCCATACTTTCTTGTCTCGTGTGACCTTTGTTTACATTAACCACCGTTTGTATTTATAATGTTTTATATTTATTGCTGATTTTAGGTGAAGAAACGAAGGCGGGTTTGACGTAACCACTTAACTGCACAAAACCTCCATCTTCTAAGCTATTTTTGACTAATTTTGTTCTGCAGAACAAGTCAAAATGTCAGTTTTTAGGCAAAAATACAAAACATTCTCAAGTTTTCTTATAGAAAATAATCCTTAATATTATAATAAATACATCAAAAGAATTAATTTCTACAAAAACCTATAAAAAAACAATAATCTACTTATTTTTGAAACACTTTAGAAACAAAACTAAGTTGGTTAGATTAAAAACTCAGACTAACGGGACAGGAGGAATTACTAGGAGCTTGTTGAAGCTGACGGTTTCTAACATCCTTGTTTTACTTGACAAGCAGGTTGACATTTGTGTTAATCACGTTTTCCTCCAGTAACACCAGCTTACTCATGCACAAGCAACAGAAAACACACGGCTAACACACACACTCACGCGTTAATCTGGGTGGTCGAGCCATTAAATCTGAGGGGAAACGTACGTGAAAAAAAGGACATGAGGAGCGTTTCAGGTCTGAGTCGGACGCTGAAGTGTTGGATTAAGAATGAATGAACACACACACACACACACACGTTAGAATTCTTATTATTTTCTGCATTCAAACCATAGAAGTAGCTTTATCCTTCACAAGAGCATCTCTACCATCAGCTGTTCTCTGAACCTCTGATCCTCTCAGCATTCCTCAGTTTGACCTGTTGATTCATGGAATTCCAGCATTCCTGACGCATTTCCTGTGGACGCAGCTTTTAGCATTATTTTTTGGTGCTGCTGTTTATTTTTTCCTTCCTCGTTTGCAGCAGTTTGACAGCTCTGTTGCACTGATATAAAATCCTCCAAACTGCATTATTTTTGTCCCAAACATCCAACCTGATAAAGGCTCTTCAGACCGGGTGTCTGTTACAGAAAAACTCCTGGATTCTCAGAGAAACTGGTCACCTCTTTGTAATATTATTATTATTAATAATGTTTTATTGTATTGAAGGATGTCTGATAAAGTGGAACAGAACGTAAAGCTGAGCAAGAGTTTGAAAACCGTCTTTGGTGCCTTTATGTTTTATAAAAACCTTTTTTATGTTTGTTAAAAAAACCAAGTATTCTTAAACTGTATAAATGTTTGTTTGCTGTGTATAATTTGTAATTTGCCATGTTCTACTAGTTTTGTGTAATAAATTAAAGCTTTTATGAAAAAAATTGGTACAAGAAATGTTTTATTATGCAAAGTGAAAGAAAAGTCTGGTCCTTTAATTTTATAATAACTTCAACAGAAACACAATGCAGCATATTTAACCGTAACACTTTTATTTATTATTTTCACTATACTTGTAACCTGATCGGTATTAGTAATAAATCAATAAAACTTAATACTTTTATGGAAATATGAAACTGTTATTTTATTATTATTAATAATAATATTTTTGTTACTTTCATTTTAATGCCAACATCCATCAAATTAGTCAAAATTCTTCCCTCAAAAGTAAAAAAAATTACAAAAGGTTTGTTTTGCTTTATTGTTTCAAAATTGAAGACTCATTTTCTACATGTTTATCATTTTACTTCTTTTCATAAAAAGTCAAAACATCACATATTTGCAAACTTTTATTAAACCCATTCAAGAACATTTTGTCATAAAACAAACATAAAATCTTTTGTAGTTGACTAAACTCTAGTATGAGTGTAGTATGAATTTGGTCCATTTTTGGTAGTTTTTTGTTTTGAGTGCAGAACCTGGTGCGAATCTGAGCAGTATCCATGAGTGACCAGCAGAGGGCAGTGCAGCACAAACATGCACGTTTGCTCTTTGCTCATGAAATGAGCTGCAGGTGTTGCAGCAGCGTGGAGATTTATCTGCAGGACAACCAGCTGCCAGGAGACCCAAAAGGTCAAAATATTTGGGAGTTTGGATAAATTAATTTCCATAAAGTGAACCTTTTAGCAGCCACAGAGTGTTTTTTCCCCTATTATTTGGTTTTGGAATCATTGATAAGATCTGAATTTAAAACTGAAAAAATAAGAAAGCATGGAAGTCTGATTTAAAAAAACAGATCTGAATAATAATTCTGGAAATTACTATGCTCGGTGGTTATGTTGGGTATTAAAAGCTTGTGTGTTCTTTTATCAGGTTGTGTGGTTTTATTCATCAGGTTTCTTTCTTTTCCCCTCTGAGCCTCACAAGGTGGCCGGTAAAGCACCCAGAGTGGTTTATTATTAGCAGGAGACACGGGCCAAAATGAATCGGCTCTGCCATTATCATACAAGAAATAATTATCACAAGAAATCAATATCCTGTGTGCGTACGTTATTAGATGAGGTGAAGGACTGAAAAGGAAAGTTTCCAGCTGCAAAGCTCTAATAGGACTTCCATTTTAAAAATGGCCTCATTTCCAGCTCTTATTATTCTCATATTCCACATCCAACCAGGGTGGAGCCTGGAGTGCTTATTAAAAAGGTTCATTCTGAAGCCACAAAGGGAGCCCTTAAGGATGCCAGGGACAAACACTACAGCGTGTTCTAATCCTATCTGGCCTGGATCTGCTTGTAAGACACTAGAAGAAACAATCAGCCAGACACGAGTCCTCCAAGTTCTTTTTTTCTTACTCTCCCCCTCTCACTTCACCCGGTACACCAGAGAGAGAGAGAGAAGGGGGGGTGATAGCATTACTCACAATCCATTACCACCCTCTGGAGACGCTCTGCATACAGAGTGATGGAGGGCGGGGAAGGGAGGTGGTGAGGAAGGGTGTTTGTTTGCTGGAGGCCCGGCTGTAAGGCAATATGAAACTTGATTATTCCTTTTCAATATCGTCTGCTGAGCAGCCTGTAGAGACGACGCAGGTTGCTGATTAGTCCGTCAGAATGACAGAAAGCTCTTGAATAGCTCGTTAGGATGTTCCCGTTTAAACACACAGCAGCAGGAGGGACTGTCCTCCAGGATCCATGATGCTTTTTTTAATCAACTTTATTTTTAAGGGAAGACAATATACAAAGTGCTGAATACATGAAGGTGGATATTTTAGACAGTAAGACAGAGTATGTACATTCAGTATTTACACACAGAGGTTTGTTCACCTGATCTCTCTCTCTCCACCTCCAGCTTCACTTTCAGTGCCATCTGTCGCTCCTCCTGGAGTCTCACTTTAACCCATCTGTTGCCTCTCCAACCATCTCAGGCTTTCACCCCCACCCCCGCCCTGCTCCCGTACCAGATTTCACTGCAGTACTTTGATTTTAGCACATAAAATACGGCTAATTGGAACAAAAGCCTCTGCAGGGCGAATCTGTCCGGTAGGTCCGACCTCTGCTCAGTACCGCGGGAAGTAGGGGTGCTGGAGGGGCTGCAGCACCCCCTGCTGGTGACCTCAAATATTTATTTACCACTATGGCAAAAAAGCGGATTTTAGACTTTTTTTGGGAAGCCTCGAGAAAACAAAAGGAGATGCAGCAACAGTGAGTTCTGGGGTATATTGTCATGTATCTGGTCCAAGATAGTGCATTGACAGTTTATTTGCAGTTTATTTTGTGCTTTTTATTGTATTTCAGAGACTTTTTAACACCAACAAACTTGTCCCTCATTCTCCTCCACCTCTTCGTGCACTCACCACCTCTAAACCCACGTTTACCATCATTTCCGTCCATGAATAAAACGCTTGTTGCATATCTTTATAGTCCTCCAGCCACGGGACCACACTGTTCATGTCACACTGTGAGAACTCCAGAAAGGTGCCACACTGAACAGCGCAACCTTTCAGTGAGCCAGACTGCACGACGTCTCGCTCCAAGAGGACATGCTATGTCACGAGCGCACCCCCCAAAACGCACGTTACAGATAAGCAATACAACGCTAAAAAGAGAAAAAAGCGCCACAGTAAACACTTTTTAGTGTCAGCTCATGACCCAGCTCATCTTCCTCAAAGAGGAAGAATTGATCCGCATTGGCCTCAGACTCCAGCTGCGCGTCTCCTTTTCCCGTCTTCCAGCTAAACAGCTGATCTGTCTGCTGGACATCCATCCTTCTCATCCTCCTTTATCCATAAAAAACACTAAACTACAGAGAAGTAACTATCTATCTGCCACAAATCGCTCCAACATCTAAAGTTTTGCCGTCTGTCTCAGTGACAGTGCATCTGCGCACCTTTTGACACCTGCTGTCAGATCACGCAGCAGCAGCATCCTCTGTCCCTCAGCAACAAAACGCTACTGAACCCATTCTTAGTTTAATTATTTTAGCATAACTCCGGTTTTATTCGGGCTATTAACAAAAATAAAAACTGGTGTGTAGTTTATAATCTGCATACCGTAAATTGAAACCAAAGGCTGTATATATAAGATTTGAAACGGAAACTCAGAGAGGCGGAGTCTTGCTGCTGCGGCGTCTCAAAGGTGTGTTTTCATTGGTCAACTGCAGACGGGAGTCGTAGGTTTTCAAGCAGTGCTGAAGACTGTTAGCCTAGTGAACTAGACCAATTCTTGCTTTGCAGAGTTTGTATATACACATATATAGGATGGCTTGCCAGGCTAGAAGACTGGACATAACGAGTTGAGCGCAGCTGAGCTTTTTTTTTTCAGCACCCCCTGCTGAAATAATGTTCCCGCGGCTATGCCTCTGCTGTTTCTGCTCATAATAAATGTAAACACAGAGGATTTTATATCTGGAAACGCTTTTTTTCTGCTTTTTTTTTCTAAAAAATAATCATATGATACAGTGGTTTTGACTCATGGAAAACAAGCTTTGATTGTGATTATCTTATTTACATTTACTAAAAGCCTCCCTTCAGCCAGCGGCTCCAGCTAGAATTTGTTTCTCAGCAACATGGAGGTCAAATGCTGTCCCTCCGACACATGCGTCTTCCTCCAGGCTGAGCCCACGTCAGATAAACTTTAAACACTTTGGTAAACATTTGACATTTTTCCAGAGAATCACAGGGCAGTAAACAGGACTCAGCGTCGAGCTGGATGGGGCAAACTAAAGGCAGGAAGCTCACTTGAGCGTAATGGGGGGAATCATTTTAAAATAAAAAGGATTTTTTTAATGGATCTCTCACGCCTCATCCCCTTTCAGCCCAGGATATCCAGATAAACAGGCGGGTTCTTGACCAGCTCCAGCAGGCGGTGGTGGATGTCCTTGATAACCATCCTCTGCTGGGGTTCCCTCTGCCAGCAGCCCTGCATCAGCAGGTAGACCTCCTTGGGACAGGTGCGCGGTCTCTCCAGCTCCCGTCCCTGCGTGATGCATTCGATGGCCTGTCAGGGTGGGAATGTCAAAAATGGTAGATTCAGCATCATCTTCATAAAGATCAGTCAGGATTTAAAGAGAGGACTTTGCTGTGAGGCAGGGTTAGGGTTACTGAAGCATCCAGCCACACACTGGAGCTATTCTGCTTCTTTATCTCCACCAGTGACCGCTGACATGTTCTCCAAGGCCCTGCAGCAGGAATTCAGCTGCGTTCTTATCTATAGAACCAGCTAAGTTATTGATTTTCTCACCTTCTGTGGTTGGAAAAGTGAAACCACAAAGCTCAGAGTGATCACAGAGACAGATGTCAAAAAGGTGTCTGCACAGCTGCTCAGCTGAGCTTTTGTGTTCATTATTACGGTAAACACAGTAAAACTCACTTGGGAAGACGTTTTAATAATATAAGAAAAGCAAACTTTTTGATGTTAGACACTCATGTTGCATTCATCTCATCACTTCCGACGCCAGCGCTCATTAACAAGTGAAGCTGATATAATCAGGTTAAATCCTGCAAATGAAAGAATGGAAAAAACAAAAGAATGATCAGAATGATTTTGTTTGCATTCATTTTATGACTGGGTGCGTTCAGTTTATGAGCAGTTTTAATACGATTTCCTGTGGGAGGAATTAGAAGAACATGAACAGCAGAAGGACGACTCTTTTCTCTTGTTCTGGTTCAGACTTCAAAGAACAGTCTGATCAATAAGTACAAGTTCTGCTCTGTGGGAACTGAATAAATGCAAACCAGGTCTGGTTTAAAACATTTTAACGTGTGAGAGTTGGAACGGCGCAAGAAAACTTAAAAAATAAACTGGACAGGTCCAGAACATCTAAGTAAGTTTTGACTCAACTTTAGTAGAAAAGAAAAGTTTTCTATTGACGGAGCAGAAAAGGACATTTGAAAGTTCTGCTACTCTTGTTTGTAGAAGAAAACTGTTCAAGTAATTTTCTGTGGCTCACTTCAAATAAACGGCCAGTGAGAGATGAGCCTCAAACTGGAAAAGACATCATAGGTTATAAAGGGCAACGCACAATACCCAACATGTTACAGACTGAGAATCTGTCATTAGTTAATCTAGTTTTAAAGCAAATTATAAAGGTTGGAGAACACATTTCTGTCATTTAACAAATATTTATTAGTAAACTTTAAATAAAACATGCAGAATGATATGTAAAGCCAGAAAAGTAAAACAAAGTGTTGTCACTGATACCATGGGCATAAGAAATATTGTGCTTTCGTTGTTTCCATAATCTGGTAACAGTAACATCGCAGCACCAGTTCTTTTTTTGTTGGATATTAATGTGTGAATTAAGAATTTTATAAATCTGGTGCAACAATTTGGGCTTTAAGGATTTGAGCTGCAGAAAAGCTTGAAGCCTCGTTCACACCAAGCGCAGAACGGAGGCGACCCGGTTTTTGGACGGACTGTCATTCAGGCCGACTGTGGCTCGTGTGGTGAACGTCTCCGGATGTCTGCTCCCATAAGAGCACCGAATTATTAGAAATTTGACAAAATAACGTGAACTATCATACACTGTGAACTGATATCCTCATCTTCCAAGTCTATGAGCTGATAAAAGCTATTTTTCTGATCCCGTTTGAGACTGGTCATGGATTTCACATGTAACTTTTAACTTTTAGAGCCCCAATCACTTATATTCTTTTTTTTTTTGTTCAGGGGACCCTTGAGCCGACCGGAAGGAGAGGCTGTCCATTGACTCCATGTGGAAAGTTTCCGGAGCACCACAGCCGTTGTGAATACTCTGACTGAAGTCAATGATTTTTGATTTTATGGAAGTCGTACGGAAACCGGACTGCATCCGTTCCGCATTTGGTGTGAAAGAGGCTTTAGAAAGAGGAAAAGTAAAAAAAAAAAGTGCTATAAATGTTTCTGGAGCTGAAAGAGCTGGGAAAGACCTTCTTTATCATCTGCATCTGTAGATAATATGACAGAGAACAAAGAATCAAATCTTCTTTCACACAGATCTCCTGATCCCAGTCCATTAGCCGCCACCTCTGGGCCAAATGAGCAACCAAAACGCTCCAACGCTAATGTCTGCGGTGACGGATTTATTTCACAGCCCTGCACCGTTCAGTGAGGATGATGAGATGATTTCTCTGTCTGAATGCAAACTGACTCGGTATTCTGCTCACGGCTGTTAACCTTTGTCTGATTAAGTGAACAGAAGTGGAAAGGCCTGTCAACAAAGCTGCTTCACACCAGAGCGACCCGCCGGTCAGGCCCAAAGCCCTGACTCCCAACGACCCCCGGCTGATTTATCTCTGCCACTCACTATTTAGGCAACATGATAATTTCACCTGTCCCTTATGGGGCGAGACAGATTATGATAACAAGGTTACAGTTTATTGGCCTAAGGCAAAAATGAAGCCAATCAGATTAGAATTGAGTGCAAAAGGAAAGTGATCCACCCTTCTCGTGGAAGCAGAGAGGCTTACGACCTGTAATAGCACCGCTGTGGTCACAATGGAGACCCACTTCTTGGTGCTTAAGCTGAAAAGGCCAGACTGGACCGCCCTTAATTACTACCAACTTATTGATTCGTTTATAAGTGCAGAGTATAAAACACTGCGTGTTCTGATAGGTGAAACAATATGAAATACTGAAGCATTCCAGGTGGATGCCTCTGTGCTTCTAGTAAACAACTCTATAAATTCAAATAAACTACTCAACAATTAACCTAAAAACTTTGAAAGAAAAGTTTTTAGTAGTGATGGGACTTATGAGTCTATAGGGAGATGTTCATTCCAGAGCTGTTTACCCCAAAGAGCCGTTCAAAAGACTGGCTCTTCTGAGCAATCTTTAAAAGAGCTCAGCATGTGCTGGAGAGGAAGCAGAGGAGGAAAAGTAGAGGCCCCAGCACAGAACCTTGTGGGACACCATGGGTGAGGGAGGTGGAGAAGGACCGAAACTTGGAGACGGCCACAGAGAAGGAACGCTCAGACAGACAAGAGGAGAACCACTCCAGAGCAGTTCCTGATAGGCCTACCCAGTCTCTCAGCCTATCCAGTAGTAGGTGATGGTCAACAGTATCAAAGGCTGCAGTCAGGTCCAGCAGAACCAGAATAGTTAGGTTCCCTGCGTCACTGTGAGTCAGAAGGTCATCAGAGACCCTAAGAAGAGCTGTTTCAATAGAATGAGCTCTACGGACACCTGACTGGAAGCTATCATAGATGTTACATTCATCAAGAGCAGCTGTGAGCTGTTTAGCCACAACCTTTTCCAAGATCATGGAGATGTTCAGGAGTTTAGAGATGGGTCATTAGTATCTTTTTATATCAAAATACTGTTCCTTTTTTTTTTTTTTTGGAGGCAATATGCTTCCGTACTTTCACATCATCCTTTAATTAACCAGAGATCAGTTTGCTGTTCTTTAATGAAACTTCATAAATATGGCAGAGCAGCAGTTAGCATGTTGCTAAAGAAATAAGCTAAAAACAAACTGTGTGTAGTTGAACCTACAATTTTTTTTCTCCTTCCGTGAAGATATTTTCTGTAAAAACACCAGAAATCCACTTCTCTAGGTGGTTTATGAAAAGCTCCAAATAGGTGCTAAAAAAATATCCACTTTAAAAAGTGTTTTATAAAAGCTCAATTTGGCTCAGCAAAAACTCCACTTCTGTGTTAGTGGGGGGTTCAAATGCAGCAAAAAGTGAGTTCTTCTAAATTTCCATAGTTGTCTGGAGAGGGCCTCAATTTCAGCTGGAAAAAGAGGAGTAACAATGCCTTTCTGCTTTTTTCATTTTCTGTATGTGGTCTTTTTAGCTTTTTAAACCTCAATAAATAGCATTTTGTATCAAAACAAAAAGATAAGATCTCAGCAGACCAGAGCGCTCATAACACACCACACATGACAAAAATATCTGATTCAATTATTTTTAGAGTCATTAAGATCTAATGATTGTCAGAAAAGGAGAGTCAGGTAAAAAGTCTGCATGATAATCCTGCTGAGTGAACCGACCCTGAAGAAGAAATGAAATCTAGTTGTCATGTTTCTAAATCCAAACCACTTTAACGCCATTTTTTCTGGATTTTCAACGTATTTTATGATGTTTGTACTGAAGAGTACTTCCTGGTGCAACTAGTTTCTAGTAAACAATTATTTTAGCATGACGGCATGTTCTAAACACATCAGCAACAGCCATGTGTTGGTCTCAAAGCTAATCTTTCTCTCGGGTTTGTGCTGCTATGCAGCTATTCAGATTTTTAGATATTTATTTTCATTTCTGAACATTTCAAGGATGAACATTTTTCAGTGTAAATACCTCCGACCACAGAGATTCAGCTTCCAATGACAAAGTGTACTTTATCCTCCTGAGGAACATTTTTCAGAGTTTTTAGCTGCAGTCAGAACATTTTAAAAGTTTTCTAAAAATCTAGACAGAAGAGGTTTTACAGTTTGTAAAGCACATGAAGATAAATAACCAGACAGCAGCGTTGCTGTTATGATATTCAGGTTTTAGGATTATCACGGCTTGCTGTTTGAGGAATTTCAGTCAGGTTTTAGAGAGCATCACAGCACTGAAACCGCATTAGTGAAAGTTACAAATGATATTCTCACGGCCTCAGATAAGAATCTTGTGTCTGTTCTGGTCTTGTTGGACCTCAGTGCTGCTTTTGACACAGTCGATCACAATATTCTCTTAGAAAGGCTTGAACATGCTGTAGGGATCAAAGGAACAGCGCTAGGCTGGTTTAAATCTTATTTATCTGACAGATTTCAGTTTGTTCATGTACATGAGAAATCTTCTTCATTCTCTAGAGTTACTTGTGGAGTACCACAGGGTTCAGTACTTGGACCAATTCTTTTCACTATATATATGCTTCCAATTGGTAAAATCATTAGACAACATGGGATAAACCTCCACTGTTATGCTGATGATACTCAGTTATATTTATCCATAAACCCTGATGAACCTAATCAGTTAGGTAGACTACAGGCTTGTCTTGAAGACATAAAAATCTGGATGACTCTAAACTTTCTGCTGCTAAATCCAGACAAGACTGAAGTTATCATCTTTGG